>VZSF01008518.1:349876-462932 GCA_013398295.1 Chionis minor | reverse complement strand
TCCCTTTGCTCCCCTTCCCCTCCCCTCCCTTCCCTTCCCTTCCCTTCCCTTCCCTTCTTCCCTTTTTTTCTGAAAGCAAAGGCTGTGGCCATTTCATTACCCTGAAACCTGATGTTATGAGATATTGCTGTAATATTAGCAGTTTGTTCAATCTGAGAAATCCCTTGGGAGAGAGTTGCTTGTTTAATTGTGGGACTCAGGCCAGCTTGATTAAAATATTAAATAAAAACAAGACAATAATCTATAACTCTTTTCTCCTTATGGCCTGTTTCAGTGGGTGAATACTTTGAGCTATAATTTTCTAATTTCAGTTCATGGAAGATTTATTTGCCTAACTACTGTTCCATTAATAGATGTCATGCTGAATTTTTAAACACATTGCATAGCTATGTTTGGACATGTGCTTTAGCAAAAATCTATTCCCAGACATCACAGAATATAAAAATATTATAAATATGATATTAATAAACAGAAAAGCAGCGTGGTGGGAAAGCCATGGGTTTTCACAGGAGGAAAAAAATTAGGTCTAGGTAGGGTGGTGGAAAGATGTATTGCACCAAGTTGAGAAGTCACAGTCTTTTCTTCTCTGTTTATTCAGGTTTGAAATCACAAACTGAAATGCCTCACTAATGTTTTACCTTTAGCAGTTCTGAGCCTAAAAGACTCAGAGCCTAAAAGGCTGTTTCAGCATCCAGTGTTACACCCACTGATTTCCCAAGGATTCCCTGGAGCACTGGATCAGACCCTGCATTTGGTAACCAGCATCCTTTTTTGTCTCTTTAGTGGCTGCATGTTGCATGCACACCTGCAGTGTTAACACTCATTTTAATGTCGTAAAACAGTGGGAAAGAAACAGGTACTAGACTAAAATAGGTCTCTCATGTCTTTTCCTCATTGTTGTGAATCCCAAATGGATTTGCATGGGATGAGAGTAACTGAGGGTTATTTCTGTTATTGTTTAAAGTGCTTACATTGATTGGAATAAAAATTTTGGAAAACAGTAACTACACAGTAGTTCAGATGCACAACATGAGTACAATGACCTATAATCTCTTTCAGAATTGTGCATAATTTAATAGATTCATTCTGTTAGAGATGATTCTAGTTTTCAGTAGGGAACTGACACTCCTTATCATTACCCTTTAGAAATAATTTCTTCTTTTGGCTTACTGAATCTAAATTTTTATACACAAGAGCCTGAGCTAGAAAACTTTCAGGATGACTGTGTAAGAAAGACAAATGCAACAAAAAACCCCTCAGTATTGCTGCAAAAAGAATGCTATCTATGACAGTCACTGGCAAAAACACCCCAAAGCAAGCATTGCCTCATGCAGCCTAGCAAAAGAACAGATCACAAGACCTAGAGAAAACTCTTATGGGGTTTGTCCTTACAGCTGGTCAAAATTTAAATACATATATGTATGTGTTTACATGTATGCAAGTGTTTTAAGGAGAAAGTCCAAACCAGGGGTGGCAGTGGAAAGGAAAGAGCATGTGTACTGCCTTCCCACACAAGAGCATTGCACAGCCTGATGCCTAGAGCAGTTCTGTGGGTCTTTAAGTTGAAAGCTGATAAGTCAGCCTAAATAAGGGAAGTGATTTGTGCCTTCATCTCAGTGTGAGTGCTCTCTAAGGTGGTATGTTGTTTCCTAAATGAGAATTGTCAAAAGGTCATAGCTTTTATCCCGGTGTGGAATGGAAAATATTTTGAAATTTCAAAGATTTCATGGGAGAGACAATTTGCTTTGCTGCTCTGCACAGTTTTCCTGTCTAATTAAACTGTGAATCACATAGCTCAAGTAATAACACATTGAGAAAGCTTTAATATTAATAATAAGTACTATAAAGTTACTAGTGTTTGTCAAGTTTAGCTTCCTGGGGATTTTGTTTGTTTATCCCGCTATGGAGCTTGAATTCATCTCCATGTTATTACTTCAGCAATTTTCAGTGAATGATTCTATAACAATTTCCATTTTTGTTATTCCATTCTAGAATGGAAAAGAAAAAAGGCATTCAAAACTATTCAAAGTAAAAAGATGTTCTTTTTCATGGAGTGGTGGTATCCTAGTTAAGACCTAACCTAACTAAAGACTTTTTTTTTCCAGAGTCGCGTTCTATATGCTACTGCATGCAGGATATTAATACTGCCCTAGGCTTGCAACAGTTCAAACCAACAAATTAAGTTAAATACATACTGGGCTATTGGCACTAACAAGTAGTTAGAATATACTCAGTGAGAATATCAAGATAAAGGCATATAATTATCCTGAACAGGAAAAAAAAAAGATAAAGAGATAACAGTACAGCAACTTGTATACATATAGTAAGCCAGATTTACCATATTTAGACAGTATACAGGGCAAAATCTTTGTTCAGGAGCAGGAAAAAAGTGTAGGCAGCTTCTGCACCCTATGAAGCATCCATAGAGCGGAGTTCCTTTTCCTGGCTGATAGAGAAGGCAGTATCCCGCCCACTGCCAGGACATGAAGAGACTTTATGATGGTTGAAAGAGGCAGAGGGCTCAGACCAACACCCACAAAGGAAGCAGTATACCTAAGTCCAGGTATAAACCATACATTTCTGGCTATAGGAAAACACAGCTCTGTGAACCTGTAGGGAGGTGTAAGGCCCACAGCTGGGAGCCTACCAAATTAGACACATCTATAGCTATAACACCAGCTAAGCCGGTGTTTTCAAAATCTTCGTTTTGGCCTTAATTAGATCAAAACATCAGAGGGCTGCTATAAGCTTTCTGGGCATTGTCTTGCAGGCAACGGTGATTAGGCCAACATAAATGTCAGCGCTATCTAGATGGTTAGGAATGTGGATTACTGAACAAGAAAGGTATGGAGGGAATGACAAGAGCCAAACACACCCATCATGTAGAAAGACAGAAAGAAGCAATGGAAATAAGAGAGGAAAAGGAGATTGAGAGAAAAATGGAATTGTCTTTCTTGCCAACATATTACTTTATTGAATGCCTATTTGACCAAGATAGGAATAACATCTCTTGTTCTTACCCAAAATGGGGTTCAAAGTATTTTATTTTTTGTTTTGTTTTGAAGCCTAAATACACACTCCCCTGTGTTGTCAGGGAAATTGGTCCTAGGCACTCCTTTGAGGATTTACATGCTTTCACTGATCTCTGCCTGTTTGAGATCCCAGTCTTCAGCTTACAGTACTGTCTGCATTGTAACGCAGGGAAGAGACTTACTGATGTTGAAAGCTATACCTTGTGTTTTTGTAGGTTTAGGTGGGGTTTTGAAATGTATGTTGTGTGTCAGTGATAATAATGCCTTCTTTCATCATGAAGTGCAAAACTGCCTAGTGCATGAAGGAAAAGCAATTACTGCTGTAATGTATTATAATAAATGCATATTAGTGATGGCGAAGTTGGTAGGCACGGGAACTTTCTTTTTCCCAGTGCTTTGTGTAACACTTGGTCTTTTTTATCCAAGACGCTTTTGTGTGCACAACTAAGTTCTCTGAAATAACAGACCAAATTCATCACAGAACAGTCAGCAAATACATTTTACGTTTTAATTTGAACGGATAAATGGTAGTTCTATTTGGTTTTTACTTGCCTTCTGAAGATAAGTGAACATAGTCACAATCAACAGTTTTCTATAGGTGACACATATGTAGTGACATTAATAGCCCATTTCAAAATTTATTCAGTAAACTGATTTTTTGTAAACAGGCACTTAGCAATTATCCCTAGAACTAGTTGTTACACATTACAAATAAATGTATTATGGTGCCATTTATTTGCTCATATTTTTCAAAAATAGAATGCCTAGTCATTGTTCTTTAGATGGATGTCTTTCAATGCACAGTATGTTCTGTGATTCAAGCTTGCATTTCAAAGATGTTGTGAATGCTTTCTTTAAAGCTGCTGAAGTGTGGTTCTGCTTTGAACAGTGAGTATGCAAAAATAGCACCTCCTTGTACATCTGATCTTCTCATTATGTTTACCCCAGGTCATTGGGAGTACAATATTAATTTTGAACATGTTTTTTCCACTTTCTTCTGTTTTAAGACTGTAGAGCCATGTCAGGCAAGGAGAATAAGGTTATTTCAATTCACTCTGATATCTTCACCAAACTTACTACCAACAAAAAGATTTATCAAATTGAAACCAATTCTGCTTGTGCAAAACCATTCAGTTCAAGAGAGTGAGTGAAAGTGCCAACAGGAACATATTTTGCAGTCAGTGATCACAAGCTTAAACTTTTTCTATGTGTATTGTTCAAAAAATATCCACCTAACACCAGAGACAAGTGAAACTGCAAATATCTTGAACCAGCTCTGACAAGGGAAATGTAAATCACTATACAAAACTCAGAAAAAGACGGGTTATTGTTTGTATACTGGTTCAGAATAGAAACAAGTTTAAGAAACCTTAAATAGCTATCTCAAATGGTTTACTTATTTTTAGATAGGGGTTTGATACCATTTTTTAGAATATAACACTTCAAAATCAGATGTGTGAGTAAAAAATATTTTGTTTTACAGAACAATATTTCATACTTAGTTAAAATTGTGAGAGTTTAAACATTTTAGATAAGTCACAATAAGATATTTTAAGAAGAAAACAGCACAGCAATTTTCAAGACAAATTTGTCTACATTTATGATTTTTTTAAAGTTACATCAATTAGTAGATCCAGCTATGCGAGTGTGAATATAATAGCAGGCCCTTAGCTTCATGCCTAATTGAAGGTTACAAAGACTTCCTGGTTTCTGCCAGATCACTTCATGACCTTTGGCTGCATATGATCAACACTCAGTAGCTTGGTGATTATTGTAAACAAGAGAAACAAGTATTAGTTTTCCCTGTCCAAAGTTTTCTATTGATGAGTGCTCTAATTGGTATTTTATTAAAAATGTGGGCAGTGACACAGTGTTAGAGTTGTTAGGCACAATCTGAGCTTGTCTATTGAACTAGGCACATGAAGAAACCCATATACAGGGCAGCAGGTCACGGGAGGTGATTCTCCCCCTCTACTCTGCTCTCATGAGACCCCACCTGGAGTACTGTGTGCATCTCTGGAGCCCCCAACATAAGAAGGACATGGAGCTGTCGGAGCAGGTCCAGAGGAGGGCTGCAAAGATGATCAGAGGATTAGAGCACCTCTGCTATGAGGACAGGCTGAGAGAGCTGGGGTTGTTCAGCCTGGAGGCTATCAGTTGTCAGAAGACTCTGGGGAGACCTTATAGCGGCCTCCAGTGTCTAACAGAGACCTACAAGAAATCTGGAGAGGGACTTTTTACAAGCACATGTAGTGACAGAACAAGGGGTAATGGCTTGAAGTTGGAAGAGGGTAGATTTAGATTAGATCTTGGGAAGAAATTTTTCACTATGAGGGTGGTGAAGCACTGGAACATGTTGCCCAGGGAAGTTGTGGATGCCCCATCCCTGGAAGTGTTCAAGGCCAGGTTGGATGGGGCTTTGAGCAACCTGCTCTAGTGGTAAGTGTCCCTGCCTATAGCAGGGGTGTTGGAACTAGATGATCTTTAAGGTTCCTTTCAACTTAAACTGTTCTATCATTCTATGATTCGATGATACCTACATTTTGAATCCCAAGTGACCACATAGGGAGTTAGTCAAGACGGTGATATTTGTATCAGCCTTGTAAATGACAAACACTTAGGTGAGTTCCACGTTGAAAACTTGGGTGTCTAGCCTTGTGACCTCACAGACACGAGGTTATAGACAGAAGTGCTGGCAGGCAAGCTCTTTCATACTGGTTCGCGTCTACTGACTTTTCAGTCTTCGTGAGTTGGTTGTCAGCTTCTTTCATCTGTTGGAAACACTCAGAAGCCTGAGTTAGTTACTTCTGAAAAGGTGTAATCGTCTTCTGAAAAATAGGAAACTGCAACTTTTCCAACTGGGTTTGAGAGTATAAAGACATAGAATCTGAGAGATGTGCTGCTGAAGGGGAAATTCAGCATCCTGTTACTGACAAGTCATATTAAATGTGCTTAATGATAATGGGCTACTGACAGCTTCCTGGACTGCAAACAGCTCTGAATCAGCAATTATGCCTCTCTTGTATGTGTAAAAAGCAACAGCCACTTGACTTCTTGTCTTGATATTTTTTTCCATGTCTTGGAAGATAGTCAGGAGGCCTATAAAAATACTTCACACAGACCTTGAGGAAAGGTGGAAATAACAAGTGCCTCCTTTTGCTGAACAGTGAGCTCTAATGGTGCAAAGCCCTCAGGTGCAGATTGTCCCCAGACCTTCCAGGTATCTGCCCCCGTTCCTTTCAAATATCTAATTCTGCTAAGAACAGTAAATTATTCTTCAGCTTCTAGATTAACACAGACAAGTAATCTAATTCATTTCATGTGTGGTCCTCAGTTCCCAAACCAAAGGTGATATGTCTAGTTCAAAAGGGAGGACACCTCGAGAAGAGGACAGTTTTATTCTGAAGTGAATATCCTGTTCAGAAGACTTAGGTTTAGACTTCCTTTAGTAGAAAAATATGTGTCTGAATACGATTTTCTAATAGATTTCCCCAACAGAGCAATCAATGCCAAACATAAGATAAAAATTCAACAAGTGAGACCATTTTAGGAACAAGCAGTATAGCGCTGTAATCTCCATATAGAAAATCAAAGCAAAGCCAAGAAAAGAGAAGAAAATCTGCAATGCATTAAAAAAGTTCTGTTTCCCTACCTTGTTGCTGGTTTTCAGACGGAAAATCCCTCTTTGTTTTTTTATCCTGGCCTTTCACAAGGAAAACTTAAGGATGTATGTGGATTTTAGAGTACTTAGGAGAATCCACTTTTTTCCAAAAGGGAATTCCCTGTGTCGACTGCAGAAAAGCTGCGGCTTTACTATTCTTTTGGTCATCACACCAAGACTGGTATACTGACTCACACATCCTGTGTACACACAGTAAATCCAGGAACACTGTATTTAAGCAAAATGAAATTGAAAGCTTAGTATGAAGCTTATTTTATGGGTGTTATTTTCCTAATGGAGAAGACTTCAAGAAGGGGGCAGTTTTCCTTTAAGTGTACACACTCAAAATGAAAGAAAACAGAAAGCAATTAATAAAGTTTCTCATCAGCTTAAGTCTCCTTCCTAATGCTTATGATCAATCTCTGAGCAGATCATAAGTGTTTGTTATGCAACAGTAATGCTGAGACTGCTCGTGAACAGTTTTCTGTATTTATGCAATCTCTGATATTTGTTTTTCTAGTTGTCTTGATTAGTTGTGACTGGTCAGACAAGTCATATGGTGTTGTTTCTGTTCTCAGATTAGAAGAGCGCACAAATACTCTCTCATGTGTCAAGTAGTTTTGCTAATACTTACTCTGGCAGCTTCAAGCCCAAGATACATGGTAACAACCCATGCTTTTTAAAAAAAAAAAAAAAAGAATACAAAAGGAGAAAAAGCACAGCTGAAAACAAACCCTGAGCAAACAGGCCCATAAAACTGCTTGCCATGCTTGCCTGTGGAGCTATACACATGCACGTTCTTTTGTTTCTTGTTAAACATGTACATGTGCTAGGAATCCAGGTCATTACTTTTGCTCTTGAAAAAGTATTTCAAAAGGATCTTTTGTGTTTGCTTTACTTTTCATGGGGTTTTTTTGTTTGTTTTGGTCTGGGTCTTTTTTATTATTATTTTTTGTATTTTTATGATTATAAATCTATACCAGGTTTTGAGACCCAAAACCTTACAGAAGGATTCTGGCCACTTGTCTGAAGTGCTGAACGCTTCTATTGCACAGGGAGAGAGCATTCACTTCAGAAATACTTGAACCATAGAAAAAGGTGGACTTACTTTCTAGTCACATCTGAATATTGAAATCATTACATCTTAGCTCTGATAAGGAGTGCTGGCTTTTCAATAAACACCGGTTTGTCTCAAATCCTTCACAACTTCAAGCATTTTTTGAAAAGCCAACATTTTCTTTATTACTTTTATGAAGGTTAAGCCACAACATCTGTAACAATAAAAAGATCTTTTGCAGGATCTCACCAAAGATGAAAATACTTTCCTCAGAAGGACCAATGAAGTATTCACTGCCAGATCAAGGCAATGAAGTTTTGGCTCTAATTTTAACTCAGCAGTTATTCTCTGTGACAGATGTTTTGACTAAGGGCAGCACTATCTGAACTTTTATAGAAACTTATTGGGTGCATTCTATTGTCCAGATGGCTGATGGTTTCAGGAAAACGTTGCGCCATACGTTTGTATGCAGGCTTCAAATAGCCTGTGTAGAAGGATATATAGAGGCCAGGGGATGCATGACCATAGCTAACACTGAACTGGTTAGCGAAAAAGAGAGACAGGAAAATGATGCATGCCACAGAGATCCATGGCAGCTGTAGAATATATCCTCCCTACATCAGCAGTGGAGAATAATGTAACATGACACACCAAGAGGAGCATGTTGAAGGAAAGCATGAGGATCCACTTTCTCCCTTCTCCATCAATGCTTCCCACAGGCTGGTGTAAAAACAATGGTCATTCTCAGTGATTATATCAGGTTTTTTTGCTCCCATGAGTGCAACACTTCTCTGAGCAATGTGCAGAGAAGAGCAGACAGAGCAATATTCAAGTGGGGAAATGACTAAATGGCAAGGACCAGAAAAAGTTAAATATAAAGCAGCTCAAAAAACATATTAAAAGAGACATGAGAGTTGGACTAGATAACCTCAGTTGAACCAGGTGATCTTTAAAGGTCCCTTCCAACCCCAGCCATTCTATGTTTCTATGATAACATCTCAGAATTACTTCCTCTACACTATACAACTTGTTTAAACCTAGGAAACATGAACTAGGGAGGAAAAGCATACTGCACTGAGACAATTACAGCCCAGAAACAAGAAGGCTTTTAAACATCCTTCTACAGTCACATCCTACTTGTAAGCAACAGAGATTTTTAAGTATTTTGTGTACAATTATATCAACAACTTCTTGAAAATTTCAGGAATTACTTTTTCCTATCATAATAAATCCATACTGTAAAGAGAAGAAAGTGAATATCCTTAGACCACAGAAAATCTAATGAAGGCTTTGCTCTCCTGTTTTTGTAATCACGGGAAGCTTAGTGCTGAGCAGAATTAAAACAAACAAACAAACAAACAAACAAACAAAGAAAAAACAAACAAAAAGCCCAAAACAAACAAACAAAAGAAATAAACTTCAGAATACTTTGGGGGGTCTTATTTTTTTCCAGTTGGAAAACTTTCATACTTAATGCTAAAAAGGCTACTTTTGGAGAGGGTATTTTGATATTTGAACCATGACCATGGAGTATATGATCCATTACAATCCCTTCTGGTTGTGCTTCCATCAGTGGGTGCTGGACATTTGGCCGCCTTGAGTTTTGTGCAACTGATATTGTTACTGATACTGATCTCCAAAATATTTACCTGAATTGTACACAGTTCCTATGCTGGACACATAAAGCCATAGCATTCTTGTACCATAGAAATGCTGGGTGGAAGGGATTTAGGGAGACTTTATTTCAAAGTCACAGTCAAAGTGGATTGTCACCAGGTCAGGCCAGCCATGGCTTTGTTTAGCCAAGTTATGAAACTCTCTAATAATGAGTATTGCACAAACTGTTTGGGCAACCCGCTTCAGTGTTGTAATACCCTCTTGGTGAAAAACTCTTTCCAAATGTCCAGTCTGAACCTTCTACATCATTCCTTGTGGCTGTTGCCCCTTGTAGCATCTGATAGTACAGAGTAGAACATCCCTCACCTTTGTAGTTACCCTTCAGTTACGTATAATCAGTTCCTTCAGATCATGTTTAGTTCATTTTAACCAGGTTAAAGAAGCCAACCTTCCTCATCCTCTCTCACATCATGTCCTACTTACCAGCCATCAGTTAGACCTTCTTCAGTTTTGCCCCACCTCAATAGAGAGGCCCAGAACTAGACAAAATATTCCAGATGCAGCCTCTCCAGCAGCAAGCAGAGTACAAGAGCACAAGATCTACAGAGCAGATCAATGTACCTTGACTGTGCACCAGCTCAGCACGCGATGTGCCTTACTCACGACGAGAGCCAACTGTTGGGTGTCATTCCGTTCAGTTCCCTTCCAGCACCGCGACTGCTGCTCTGTCACCTGGCTGCCGGACCGTGACACTGCATGGAGCTGTTGCGCCTGCCACCCAAAACTTGATGCTTCTCCTGGTTGAATTTCATAAGGTTTTTGCTGGTCCAGCCCTCCAGTTTATCAGGGCCTGCTCTTTGTTGCAGTAATCGTATCCTCTCGTTTGAATTTGCTGAGGGTTCACTCCAAAATCATCTAGTTCTTTGATGAATATGCTAGACAATAAGGGCCAGTATCAACCTCTGGGGTACTCTGCTACTTGCTGACCACCAACCAGACATCAAACTATTGTTTATTACCCTCTGAACCTGACATATCTGCATTTTCAACTCAGCTAGCCGCCTGTATTATTTCCTGCATTCTTCAGAGCCATAAAGGCAAAGATTATTTCACTCTCAATTAAAGTAAGCTGATGGGGAAAGAAATTACACGTGGGTACTTTTCTGCCATGCAGACTCTGAATAGCACCATTTTAGCATAAGACAGGTAGAACAAGGCCCTTCTTTGCTGAAGCTAATGGAAAATGTGTAAGGAAATGGCTGGAGAATGGAAGCAATCACGTTATTGTGGCTAAACAAGCAACTGCTTCTCTGCCAAGCTGTGATAAGCGATACACATTAGATCAAACGACCAGTTAAACCACAACTCCTTCATGGTGATTTTCTTATGCACAGTTTCATGGTGGTTTAAGCTAATGGATTTTATTTACCAAATGGATCCTACTAGGGTGTGCACTTTGCCAGTTACCGCAGCTCAGCTGTGGAGTAATAATTCAATGAGACAAGGTAATTAAATCATTTTTGACCTTGTAAGTATACCATATATAAGGATAGATGTTGACCTCATTATTAAAAACTTTATTCAGAAGATCAGACAGAATTGGTTTTGTTGATGCCTTGGCATGCTGAATCATGCTTAGAAAGGCCTGAAAGTAGAGAATGTTATCTTTGGAGGCTTTTAATAATAAGCTTAAATGTTAAAGGTGCCATTCTACAGATTTAAACTAGAGACATAATCAGTACATGGCTGAATTAGTGTAATGGCAGAACGGGCATACAAGTATTTTAAAAATAAATAGTGTTATTTTCACTCCTGATTTTGCTACATATGTAGGGATATAGCTATTGTGATATGTATTCTGAAACAAAAAACATTGTCTATTCCCATGTTTGACCTATTTATCAGGTGATTTTTTGTTTTTATTTTAGTATGTGGCTCTGCATTTTCTTTTCTACTTTTGTATTATCTATACTTAACATGATGTAATGTTTGCTGTCCTTTTCACGAGATATATTTTTCACTCTATTTCAAAACTGAAGTATTCCAATAACATTTCTGTAATAATAACAGCTAGCGTTGTTGTTTGCCTTTTCTGACATGTGAGTAGGATATTTTTAAGGAGAGCAAACAATACATTTTTAATATGACCTAAGATGAATAGTGAAAACATGTTTCAGCTTTCTGCAACTGCTGACTATAAAAGCTCTCATGCAGGAGTACTATAATTATGTCTTCGGAGTGTAACACTTTCTAGATATTTTGATAATTCCATTCAACTGTGAATGACATGATTGGCTTGCTTGCTAGATATGGAGACTGGAGAGGGAATGTAACTCCAAGACATAATTGCTGGATAGACTTGGCCAAAAGAATTAAGCTGTACTTATCACAGCACACTTGTCTTGCTTTTAGGGATCCATTTAATCTAGCTAAACAGTCACTAAAATCACACACTTATCCTCCCACCTACTCACTTAGGACCCAAAGATGGAAAGGAAGGTAGGAAAGTATTGCATGCATGCTGTGTTTTTGTTCCTGAATAAACTTTTGATCTTTTGTTGAAATAATTCTTTCTTGCTAGTTTAAAAGGACTTTTTTTTGGCTCTTACATAAGTATCTTTTTTATTTCTTCTATTTTGTAAAGAGCTACCACTCTATTTTTAAATAAGTAGCCCTAAAAAGTTCTTGAGCTAACTTCTTTCTTTCTTTGTATGACTGTTATTCATATTTGGATGTCTTAGAAGTTTTGCCAGTAGAGTTCAGAGAGTTCAATTTAAACTGATTCTTATGCAAAGGGTAGTTTCAGGCAAGTTGGAATGAGCATCATAACGCAAATATTTTGACTCTGTAACATCAATTTGGGAATCTCTTGAACAGGCTTCTACATGCAGTCTGTAGGAATTGCTATTGAGACAAAATGATCTGAAGAGTTGAGTCCATTAGCTATTTTGCAGCACTTTAGCAAAACTTAAAAAAAAATATCACTCAACACATTCATTTGTTATTATATTAGGAAAAAGTTCACTGTCTGTTAGTCTTACTGGTTGTACTGTACCATCTGTGCTTGTAAAAGTAATAATAAGCAATGAATTGCATATGCCATCTGTAGTCAGATCTTTAATAACAATTAGGTAATAATAATCCCCAAGAAATCACTTGTTAGCTGTGATAATTGATTAAATGTAATTATTTTGTATAATAAACTCTAATCAATGCTTTACAATGCTGTTAATGTCTTTTCCCCCTTTTTTTTTTTTTCCATAGTAAATGCCCCAGCATGTTTGAGCAGCTGTGCAGGAAAATTACTGATTTTCCTGTGTTAATGACTGATTTTCTACCCAATCAAAATCCAAGACATGGTCTGCTTGCTTTACAATCAGTTTTTACTTTTTTTTTTTTCTGAATGAGGTACAATGTAAATTGTAAATATATAAATATAAAGAAACACTTGGCAAAATTAATTACTTCAGTATCACTCCCTATAAGTTCAAGGAAGAACAAAGATTAATTATTTGAGTAAAAAGTACAAGCAGTGTAGTGCAGTATCAATGGATTGTTCGGTAGCAAAGGTGTTTCCACACAGAATAAGATAAGATAAGAAATAACCTCAAGACATAGAAGGTGGTCTATTGATTTGTTTGCAACTCCAATCCAAAGGCCCCAGTTCTGCAAAGACTTAGGCCCTAAACCAGGCAAAGCAGTCTATTAATGCCAGTATGTGCCTGAATTCCAACTTAGAGTAGGAGTTTCAGTGCTCTAGTGACCTGAATTTTTACATTCATACTTAATTCTGCACAAATGAGTAGAGTCTTGTGCTCCTACAACACATTCATTTGCTTAAAGCTAAGCTCATGCAACAGCGTTTATGAGATGAGGAACTACATTCAAACAGCAAACTGTAGAACATATGTCCCAACAAAAAATATCCTAAGAACTGCCTCTCCAAGAACAAGATGAAGTATTACATTTATATAATATATACCATGGCAGTGTAAGAGAGAAAAAAGAAGTATTACATTTATATGATATACTATGGCAGTATAAGAGGGAAAAAAGAATCTCGGTATAGTTACTATGACAATATGAATCTCTTCAGTATGACTAATGTAATTAAATCACATACACAGCGGTAAAAAAATCTCTTGGAATTTTTTTTTCATTTTAATTATTAGAGATGCATTACAGAAGGAAATGCAAGACTCAAAATCCATCTTGCAGGAGTCACCAAACATTCATTAGACAGAAGCAATTCTGATTGCCTACAATGAGTTCAAACTGGTAGTCCAAAAGTAAACCTATAATCCAGAAGCATGCAGTGCTGTAAAATTAGAGGATAAATTGGAGAACTGCATGCAATTGCAGAGCTACAATACCATCGGGATCACAGAGACATGATGGGATAGGTTCCATGACTGGAGTGCTGCAATCACAGAAATGTTTAGGTTGGAAAGGACCTCTCCAGATCATCTAGTCCAGACCCACTGCCCAAGCAGCAGCAGACAGAGCCAGTTGCCCAGGTCTGTGTCGAGTCAGGTTTGTAACATCTCCACAGATGGAGGCTCCACAGGCTCTCTGAGCAACCGGGTCCTATGTTTGACTACCCTCACACTAAAGATTTTTTCTTGTGTTCATAGTGGATTTCATGAGTTTTGGGTTGTGCTCATTGCCTCTTGTCCTGTCACTGGGTACCGCTGAAAAGACCCTGGCTTGCTCATCTTCTTTTGCTCGATTAGGTATTTATACACTTTGACAAGATCCCCTGAGCCCTTTGCTCTCCAGGATAAACAGTCCCACACTCTCCCTGCAAAACCAAAGAGAGACAGAAAAATTTGTAGAGGAACAGTGATCACAATTGACCTGATTTTTCTTTTTTTTTTTTTTAATGATGTTTCTCTAGAATAAATATATTCATTAAGAGTTTTGCTTGTGTTTTTTCAGATTTTGTAAAAGAAAATATCTTAAAAATCAGCCCAATTGAAATATCTCAAAATCAAAACTTTGAATTTCTTTTGCAGACATTTGTTTTCAGTTTTTATTTGCTCTGTAAGATGAGTTTATAGTCTTGCAACTGGCCTCCCTGATTTGCACCAATTGGTCCTTGTGCATAGACCAAGAACTAGGAGGAGTAGGAGGAAGATATTACTCTTTATATGCCTAGAATAAGTGCTTTTATTCAGAAATAGATCTACACAGAAAAGCTTAATGTAGCTTGCTACCCTGCAGAGTCCCAAAAGAATTTGCTGACTAGGATATTTAATACAAAGTTCACATGTCTCAAATGGTAAATATTGATTTTGTCATTCAGGGCAAATTATTGCTGAATATGTAAATGAATGGTATACATTACTTGCCTGAAATTCTAATGCAATGGAAATCATTTACTTTTTCTTTCAGTAAGTTCAGTAAGTCAGGTTTCACTTGATCCTAAAGTGATCCTACATTTCATTTACGTTTGCACTTGCATTTTGAGTCCATTTCAGGTTGACTTTCAACTTCAGAAATAAATACAAGTTTTGCTGGAAAAGCTAGCTCCATGTACACTTAAAAATGTGGAGACCTGACATTCTGTGGACTCACAGCCCAACTGTTTTGCGTTTTCCTGGTATGTCCCATGAGTTTTTTAAACTCATAGGGCTTCCAGTATTACTCTGCATATGCTAACTATTTTCAAGCAAATACTTTGGGTATACAGATGTCATATAAATGCTAATACAATGATGTCATTTCTGGTATTTTTCAATTCAGTGCAAATATTTCCTACACTGTGCTTACTATTGTTTATACTCAGTATTATTTATTTCTTATGTTTTCATGGCTGTGCAAAATAAAGGGGAGCAAGGGAAAATACATCTCAAATGTTGTACGTAGGTTTCCATTTTCCTCAAAATTATTATTTTTATTTTAATATACATAAGAATTACTCCTTGTGGCTTAAATTCAACCTTAGAAATTAACTACATAATAGGTTTGTTATTGGAGCTTACACTAACGTCTGTCCCAGCATCGTTATCCTAAGATAGATATGTCAAAAAAGAAAACACTCAGAAATAATTATAACCCAAAACAAAGAAAATATTGCAAATCCACGATCTGTGTTCTGTGTAATTTTGTACTTCTCTAGATAATACATAGAGTATTATATTGCAAGAAGATGGAGGTAGACACAGAAATACTTGAAGAAGTATAGTTTTTTGAGAAAGTTTTCTCAGTTCAGCTGAAAGTAAGGTACCAGACCACAGCATAGTTTTTATACAAATATATTTAAAACAACTTGCCTATTTTCGTGTTGTAGCTAGTGAAATGCCTTATACACGCTTCCATAAATGAAAGGAAACAATGGATGATTTCCTATATTGTAAAATTCGCTGTTTCAGCAATCCGACATGGGAATGTATGAGCCCTTTTTCCAACAGCATAAGCCAGGATAATTAGTAGTATACCTGACAGGACTAAGGGAGGATTAAAACAATATACATACATTTTCATAGAGCACTGCCAGTATTACAAATTATAACATAGATATCTTTTACTTTGTTGTAGATTTGCAGTTCCATCAGTAACTATGCAGTACTTAAAAGTTTAATAGATAGAAAGGAGCCAATTTACATCATTTTCAGAATAGCCCTTTACTTATCACAGTGACAGTCGATCATTTTACACAGGGACTCAGCTACTCAATTCCCTTGACCTGTAATTGCAACATGAGGTATGCATTTTCTCAGGTAGATGCACAGTTTAGAACAGTATGTGCTACAAATTATTGCTTTACTTTGCAAGATGGGTAATTTCAGAAGGACCGGACCTGTTCCCAGCAAACATAATTCATCTGAATATTTTGTTATGGTATGATTTATATAGTCCAGAGCATAGACTGGCCATTATGGAGGTTTTCAAGAGGCGGTTCTCTGTTTTGACAGCTTTATTGTTGTTTTACATTAACATACATAACATAAATATCGAAACACTGATGACATTTTTAGGCTATGAGAGGAGTGTTACAAAGCAGTGGTTAATAGTACTGTGGCTACTTATTTGTTTTTAATTTTTGAGGCTTAAATCTTCATTCCATTAATATGGTGCGTTGGAAGACATTACAACTTGCATTTGCTCATTCTTTTCCCTTTAAGTCATTATGAATGTACTAGAATGACTCTTAAACATCTCTCTGTGGGCTGCTCAAGCAAGCAGGTTTCGAGCTGAGAGATGACAAGAGGTGAATTGTTCTCCAGCACTGAGGGAAGGAGGGGTGAGTAGAGGGACCCAGACAGGGGCTGAGCAGAATAAATAGGAATAAACCAGGAAGCGGATGCCACTGGGTTGTGCCCAGTCCTGTAACACACCTCTGACCAGCAACAGGACGCTACGGTGGAATTTTTCCACCTTACTCCTACTTTCCACCATGGAAAAGAAAGCAGCGGGAAGAGTTTTCTAGGGTGGCACTGAGAGCTTATTTGACATTGTCAAGCAGGTCAGTGCACACATAAAATCCCTGACCCACTTTTTGGGGGGCTGGGATACCAGCCTAGGCTCTTGGGAAGGGACAGTAGCTGGTGTCCTGTGTTGTTAGCGTGCACAGATGCTGATATGGGTCTGGGTCAGCTGGAAAGGCTTTCCCACAACCTTTCAAAAAAGAGTAAGAGAGATGGTAGGGGAGACAAGCTGTAGAGACAATGTAAAAGGGACTTCAGACAGAAGAATTTCTAAAAGGTTCAAAAGGAGTCTTTCTTCCTTAAAATAAGCGTAAGATGAGTGATGTGATTCTTCAGAATTACAAGAAGGGGGAAACACAAAGTGAATTTGGAGGTTAATTTTTCTGGGCTGTTTTGCTTTTTCTATTCAGTTTTCAAAACTGCTTTTGAAAATCAAGCAGTGAAGCTGAAAAGCTTCCATAAAATTATGGAGCTAAAATTACAGCACTGATCTGCCTCAGGGGACAAACTCACAGCCCTTCTAGAGAAATGGTAAAATACCAAAGTCAAGATGGCAATCACAGTTACAGCTGCCAGGGATCTGTCCCAAATTTTGCCAACGATGTTTATAGCAGAGGCACTGGGTCACTCAGGTGTGGCCACTGGCCCACAGAGCAGCTCATAAGACCAGGGGAGAAAACCCTTGTCGTATCCTTGAATGCTCAGCTGTAATTTGCATGAAATGCAGTTCTGGGTCGATGACTCAGGTCACAGGGTCACAGGGATGAATCAAAAACCTGACACACTTGGCAGAAAATTTGTGCAAGAGGTGACTACACAAGGAGGGCAAAAACAACCAGACAATCAGAAAGTCTCCGGGCTAAATCACACACTAAATTATGAACAGTGAAGGTCAGTTGAAACCAGCTTTTGATGAAATAATCATTAGTCAAAGTACTTTTTTTATATATATTATTGTATAACATACCATGTATTCTCTGCCTGAGGATTATCCCGAAGAATTAGGTGATCTTTTGGACAGAATCAAACTACACACCTGCCATGAATTGTCTGCTGAAGCTTTAAAAGAGAAACATTTCTCAAAAAATCTACAGATACAGAAGACTCTTCCTTTACTCCTTCCCTCTTCACAAAATCAGGCTCTCAGATGGTACATATCTACTTCAAATCCACACCAAAAAATATTTGTTCGTGCAGCCCTGGTTTTCCACTCCCTCCCTAGCACCTTTACCTTGTTCCTCCACCCTTCTTCCCCACAAAGCTAACATATAATTCATTTGCTTCTTACACATATATTAGAAAAATAAAGTTTTAGAATAATTTGTAGGAGCTGTGCATGATAACTTGTACACCAGTTCTGGGACAGTTTTCAAGGTAACTAAGTAGTGCACTGCAAAAAATACAGATTTTCTGATTCAAAAACTTGAGGAGGCTGAAAATACCAAAGGCATTTATGAAATTAAGAGCTAAGGCTTCACTGGAAGTATGCTTTGAAATGCTTTATGAATCCAGATGATGCCGAATCCAAGCCAACCCCTTGCAGGAGAGAGTGGCCCAAGAGTCAGAGCTGAACCTGTGCAAATGGTGGTGACTCACAGGGCAATCTGAGGATGGTGGCATACAGAAATGTCTGCCTGTCCCCAGCAGTTAGCCGGTGTTTCAGGGCTCTCTGTGTTAGGAGAAACAGATGGCGGAGTCAGATACTTGTTTTATGCAATCCTTTGTACAGGCAGGAAAAGTTCATATGGCCCGATTCCCCTAACCCCTGGAGCAAAGTCAGTAGGATGCTGTTGCTCTGTCATCTGCTGCAAGCCTTTCCCCACTTCTCCCACAAGGTCTTTATTTTTTGCAAGAGCGCGTTGAAGTGCTTTTGCACTGTTGGTGCACTGTTTGTGCTGACTGTCTCCCCAGCATCCAGTCCTCCTCCTTGCTTTCCCCTTAGCATGCTGTTATTTCCCTGCCTGCACTCAACATGTTTCTGCTGTTTATCTTTCACGTTCACATCCAACCAATCCCTCTCACTTCACAGCACCGAAGGGTATTTGCTGAATTGTATTAGCTAGTCCCTGCCCAATCTCATGCAGTAGCTGCTTTTGTTTCAGCTGTTCTTAACCTAAGGGGAATGTAATTGCCCTCTTATTTAGCTGGGAAGTATGAAATGGAAGTTCAACCACACAAAAGGAGTGCAGTGGCAGGTTTGGCATAAATTCTAGGTAAAAGCTGATTATCACAGAAACAAATTATCTAGCTGCAGGGACAGAGTAGAGGGTTGAATTTCAAATTGAAATGAATTAAAATCTACTGGATTTGCAAACACCAGTGGAAATGGGGGGCTGTACCTACAGAGGAAGAAAGGCATGGGTTTATCTCAGAGACTTAATGTGTTTTATGACAAAACACTGAACATAATTCGACACGTTTGGGAGAAAAAAGTTGTGGCAAAAGATGTGTCAAATGCTCCTGTTCTATGAAAAGAGCATATATGAATTTCTTGTTAGTTTAGTCTTGCTAGCCAACTTCAACAAAACACAGTGCTTTCTTCCACCCTACTCAAGGTTTGTGTGGCAAAAATCAGAGCTGGTATGCAGTCTTGTTGATCTAGATTTTCCCCATGTCCTCCAAAAAAGTCACGCTTGCCGATAAATACTTCTCTGTCTCTACGCAGGTTATAGAGCACTTTCACAGTAGTACTACAGCAAGGAAAAACAGTTCTTACAGTATGAAGGTTGTCAAAAAGGCCTCACAGAACACAATTGGGGTATTAATTTCACTGAATTGGAAATTTAGGCTAAATTTCCTCCTCTAGTTTAGTGTTTCGATTTGAAGAAATAGTGCAGTTTTGACAGACTATACCCTTGATTGTCCCTTTGTATCAGTTTGATTTGCAAAGTGGTTTTATTGCATGAGCGAGATTCCTTTCAGAAGAATTAAAGTTTGAATCTCTGTTCTAGATGTGTATCTTCATATTAAAACCACGACAGAACAACGCAGTCCTCACGGGGAACGGTCCAGAGTGACAGGGGAGAAAAACAAACTTGCAGATGGAGAAACCCGGAGACTGTCTAGCAACACACCTACAGAATCTGACTTCTCTCTGGAGAGCCTGTGCTTCCAGGTTGGCACCATCACGGTTATCTCCTGCACAGCTGTTTCACAGATTCATCCTTTGCACCCTGTCAGGTACTTTTGAGGCCCAGCAAAGAAGATTTCGCTCTCGGGTTTTACACTGTGGTTTTCTTCCCTCTCATCATTTGTGTTTTAATGTCCTGAATTTTGAAATTGCACGTTCCCTTATCCTCTGGATGAGATAAAATCTTATGAGAAATTCAAACAAGATTGATTACAAGACTCATCAAGTTGAGGACATTCGGGCCAAACTGCAAAATAAAATCAATGCCAGTTGCTGCCTTTCATAATCTGTTTACTTCCTGACTGTGTGATGCTATTAAAATGCTTCATCTCCAAGTAATCTTATTGGCCTTCACATTTATGCCATGGCTGACAGAATTAGCTCTGAAAAGCACTTACATATTACCTGCGATATAAACAAGTAGATTAGTGGACGGTGCTTTGGGCTGAAGTTATTACTTTCTTTGTAATTTATGTACTGGATTCCAGGAGCAGAACATGTCCTGTCATACAGGTAAAATGCTTGTGGCACAGGCAGATGTTCTGGAAAGAACCTAATCCTCTTCCCAAGGGCCTTTATGAACCTTCTCAGTGAGAAAAATCACTTTTCCCCTGAATTTTCAGCAACAGACTATTTGAACACCTGGTGCCAGTGTAGCTTGTCCAGCAGCATGCTCCAGGCAGTGCAAGAAAGCAGGCAGGCACCAAGCTGACATGGTTTTCACCCACTCTGCCTATTTGCCTAGCTGGAACATGGGAGCGTTTCCACAGCCTGAATTTTATCCGTCTGGTAAGTAAATTTTGCTGGAGACCCTAACTTTCCATGAAGAATACAATCCAGGAATTCAGGGATCTACTGTTTGTTTTGCTAAAGACCACAATGAATACTTACTAAACCTGGGAGACACGAAACATTATATATGTGATATGCGATACATCATATATGATATTATAAATATCTACACACAGTGAGGCACATCTCCGAAGTATACATTCATGTAGCTGGATAGATCCACCTTCTATAAATACAAATATATGTATGTGTGTAGATGTATACATGTAAAGAGAGGGGACTCTGCGAAGGGCCTCATTTCTATTAGTCTGGTACTCCTTTTCAGCTAGTCTTTCTCTGTAACATAATATGTAAGCTGATATCCTTGGCATTGTCATAATCAGTATTCATCAGTCTAACAACAAAAGGGATATGCCTCTCACTCTAGCAGTTTTGGTCATACTATTATAGCAAAGGTTCATTAAAGGTTTTTTCTTATTGTTTTCCTTATGTTTACCAGCAGAGGCATATTCTTCAACTTAAGATACTAGGTGATATACGAGCATTCAGTTCTTGTGACAAGGTCTGTTTCCTAAAACAGGATATTTATTTTTCTGCAGCGCTAAGCATTCACCCTTTTGTCGCTTCCTTGGCTTAGATTGCTGAGGTTATTTTGAGATCAATTTTCATCTCCTATTTAAATCATATGGCTGCTGGTTCAACTCCAGCTGGGGTCAGTAATTCTGCCATATACATGAAACAAGTTCTTGGCCTGAGCCGATTATTTCTGCTGAAGAGGTTGTCGTGCTACAGGGAAACAACAGCAGTTCCTCTGGCATCCGTCCTACCAGCCTCACTGGAGACACTACTGAAGAGGTGTACAGGGTGAGCCCTCTGAGGCAGGAATTGCGATGCCTTTATAAAAGCACTGTGGAAAAAAAGAAATATGCCTTTTACTGCAAAAGTGAAAGAGTTCCTCTACATACTAATGACGACACAAAATTGTTATTTGCTTACAGATGCAATCTGTTTTAAAATTGAATTTTATAAGTAAAATGGTGACTTGTCAGCCATGACAAATCATTAAAGAAAATAGGAATTACTGGAAATTAAAAAGAAGTACTTGAAATGCTCTAACACTAGCAGCAACCCTCTCTCTTTTAATATTTTCTTCATTGCTTTAAAAATATATTTTTTCTACAGTGATATTTTTGTTCCAACCAGGTAGAGTGGCCAGCAAGATCTGACTGATTTCTGTCACACGGGTGATTAGGTTAGTAAAAGCTGATAAGCTTTATTGTGCGACTGTTTTTCACCCAGAGGGGTCTCTACCCTTAGAGGAAATTTTAATCTTGATAGCACTTGCCTAGGCAGCAGGAAGCCCTTTTTGTCAGATTCATGCCTCAAATTAAACCTGAAGACTTTTTTTTTTTTTTTTTTCCCCTTTTTTAACATGCGTATTTCCAGTGCCTATTTTAACTTCCCACCTGGGAGTGTAGTTTTTGCCACCGTGACACCTGGTAGCAGGAACGGAAAGTCGCTCGCCTCTTCCCAAAGGTGAGGCCAAGGTCAGGCCATGATTGCGGCAGCACGGGGCAAGGGGACAAATGGCACTTGCCACCCACCCCTCACCCCCTCGGGACTGTGGATATCCTTGCAGCAATATGCTAAGCCTCTGCTGAGCCGGGGACGGTCCTGCACCTGGTTCGCACAGCTGCCGGTGCGACGCGCTGGGGCTGCCATGCCGTTTTGGATGGCCCCCCTCCTGCTG
The DNA here is from genome assembly GCA_013398295.1 of Chionis minor. Taxonomy (NCBI): domain Eukaryota; kingdom Metazoa; phylum Chordata; class Aves; order Charadriiformes; family Chionidae; genus Chionis; species Chionis minor. Next base: position 440,463 of record VZSF01008518.1, on the reverse strand, counting down.
AAGAGCCATCCTAGGGAGCTAAGGGCTAGCAGCCCGGATGCAAACATGGCGCCTTGGTCCGGAGGATGACCCAAAGATGTCCACATGGGCTGGATCTGCTGTGTACCACCCAGAAGACGTATTTCCCCCTCCCTTTCCCTCCCCGACAGAGCTAACTGGGGGGAAGGAAGGTGTTCAACACAGCAGGGCAGAAGCAAGTTTTAGAGCGTCAAGGCTTTCCTGCCGGCAGCCAGCCGGCAACCACATACCCAAGAGGGGCTTTGATGCATTTCAGTGAAAATGGGGGAGCTAAGTGGAGCCGATCATCTGCCCTTTTGCACGACACTCCAGAAGTTACCTGGATACACGCTAACTTGAAAAACAACATGGGATCGTAATAAATAAATAATGAAATAAGCCTTGTACCATTTATAAGTAATGAAAATGGAATGTGCCTGATAACGTGAACCCATCAGTAGACAATAATGCTTTAAAAGGACACTGCCAGAGTCAATAGGCCACAAATTCAAACTTTTATTCTTGCCTCTGTCTGTAAGAGCGTGTAGATCTCATAATATCAACTTACATGTTTGGAGCAACCTTATCTTTCTGTAGCAAATAAAGCAGCATTGCTTCTGCAAAGAAAAGAGAAGTCAATATTAGCATTTCTGCAATCATGAGCCTTCCTGCAGAATAATGAATAAGGCATAAATCAGCAAATGATATAAAAAAATTCATATCCAGATTTTTACTGGAACATTTTAAAACATACAAATAAAACGTCTTTTCATGGTTGAAAAAGGGCTTCAGCTTACTCACAGAAACTGTAATTTCATACTTCAAGCCATGTACATGTGCCCAGTCTGAATCTGATTCGTGAAAGAAGCACTGGGTTTTCATGTCTTCATGGAAGAAAGACACTTCATTAGCGGTCTTCTTCTGAAACTAATTGCTCTGTGTGCAATGGAATTGATATTCTGGCACTTCCTAAGGGCAGCAGATATCTGCAGATGAAATGTAAAGACCAAAAATATACGTAAGGAGCACTTTGGGAGTATGTGAACACATAATTATTTACCAGCTGAAATAAATAACAAAAATGTGTAAGATATTCGTCTTCCTGCCACCTAGTAGCCTGAATTTTGTTGTAAAATTGAAATTTGAGACAGAATATTGGATAAATTTGGATGTGAACCTTTGTTTAAAAAGAATTACTAGATTGGGGGGGGAGGGGGGACTGTCATTTTGGAAGAAATAGGAACAATTTTATAACATTTTATATGATTTCCAGAAGTCTGTTTTGAAAACAGTTTCTTTTTATATGTTAAATATTTTAATAGAAGACCTCAGGAGCAAATAGAATATGTTTATTTACTTCTCAATTTTAAAAATACCTTTAAAGTAGCAATTGAAAGAACTATCCAAATTCATCTATTGTAGAGTAGTAAGTAAACGTATCTTCAGATACGGGTTTCAAGACGTATTTCCCCTATTTTTATACCTAGGAAGTAAAAAAAGACCTATTCTCCCCTCACACAGCTTTTTTGTTGAAAAGAAGTATGAAAATTTTGTGTGCAAGTAGTCATTCTTTCAGTTATTCATCTGAGAAATAGAGGCTTTCGAAAGGCGTGCTTTGCTGGCTGTAGCGATAGCAGAGCTAGTGTTCTTTTAAAACAGGAAACAAAAATTATCACTGTTCAATGAAGTTTTAAACAGGATCACTAATGACAAAGAGTGTCGCATAGCCATTAAATTTCTGAAAATTAAAACCATCTGTGCATTACCCTTTCACTGAATCTAGCTCAATGTGTCATTTTAAAGTCTTCTGTCAAGCTACATCAAGCCATTCCTTGTTACCCTGCTCCCACAACATCCAGAGATACAGCAGGAATTGTGCCTGCCCCGACTCAGCCTTTCTATGCCTTTTTGAATGACCAACTTCCACCAACGTTTTTAGTTCATGCTAAATTAGAGGCCTGATCCTGTAAATCTTATGAATACATTTCAATTTTAAGGGCTTTAATAAATTCCTACTCTGTCACTTCCCAGGCAAATTCCCATCGACTTCCCAGGAGGCTTGCCTGACTGACAACTGATTAAGCACCAAGTAAAAGCTTCAAGCTTTCGTCCACGATTTTCAGTGTGACTAATAAGAACTATTTCCCTAAATAAGGAAAGGAAATATACAACATCAGGTTGTGATTCTGCAGGCATTTGTCACCAGACCTGCAGCTTACAGCTTTGGATAACTCCAGTGACAACAGTAATCCACTTCTTCAGAAGAGTCTCACATCACTCTAGTTGCAAATGTTGTTGTTTTCATCGTAAAATCAGTACTATTTTTAAAAATTTCAAGGAAGATATACACATATTTTTCTGTTTTCTTTTTGGAAGAAAAGTGGCTTTGTGTCAACAGGCCTGAAATGTCTTGCAAAGCAAAAGGGAAGTAAACTCCAATGAAAAATGTCCCGATAGAAAGGTCTATTTGTTATGCAAGAAATATTCTTGTTGCAATATTTTAGTATCTCTGCAATATTTCTCTGCTTTAAGTAGAAAAAGAGGTATTGTCCTTGGTTATGTACAGCAAGTGTCCTTGCTTCTGGTGGATTTTGAGTGGACAAAAGAGTTAAGAAAAAAAAACTTTTTTAACGGTGCTTGTATTAAATTGAAGATTGATCTCATTACAGCTATAAATCATATACACCTCTCAGCTTTTCCATTTGAATTACAAAAATATAAAATATTGTTTTGGCAAAGTTGTTCTAGGTTTTTGGCTGGGGAAATCATAAGAATCTGCTATACTCTTCCTGGGCACAGAAACCCTACAATTAATATAAAAGATAGATAGTCCAAACATGTGCGTGTGTGTGTGTTTGTCCAAAGTTTGTAATTTTAGGTTAGATAGTGGTGAGAGCAGAATTATCGAAACAGAATACAGGAGTAACTACTCTTAAATTGAATGCCAGGCTGTTCTGTCAACTTTAACTATCTTTAATGAAATTAACTAAAACTCAGGTTGCTGCATTTTTCACTGACAATTCAAGCACCATTGATTAGCCTTGATTAGCCCGGAACACATTGGATCATTTTAGGTAGTGGTATAACTTAGAAACTTTCAAGTGTAAAATTTTCTGTATGAATTATTTTAGACTAGGAAGCACTTAAAAGGTTGAATATCAGCTCCAGGTAAGAAGTCAGTTTGGTCTTTCCAGCAAAAAAAAAAAACCTATGTAGATTGGAAACTGTCTTCCATATGTCAAGTTTACAAAGGAAACTGTAGGAATTTAAGGATGATTAAAATGTGTTAGAAACAGTGATTGGTACACATTATAATGTCAGTTATCTGAAAAAAAAATGCTGACAATTTACAGGAAAAATCTTCTTGTTCTTGGGTTAGAGGCACTGAAATGTATCTCTCTTGTTGCCTTTTTTCTATTCTCTTTGCTTTACTAATATATTTCAAGTCCTTACATGAAAATTACTTCTGTTACTGCTTCTTGACAAGTGTAAGGATCTGCTAGTTCAAACACTATAAATTTAATTAAAATAATGTTAGACAATGGGACCTAATGATGGCTATTTTAGACATAGTTTTTTTTCATTCTTTTCCCTGACATTTTTGCATACAGTAGCATTAATCTTTATTTTCAACATAAATCAAAGCGTTATCATGTTATGACCTCAAAGACTAGTTAACCAGGATAAAGACTGGGAAAGAAGTACCGTGCATTTAGAAGACTTAATTAGCACAGTGCAACAAAGTACTGACAATTACCTTTAGTCATAGACCAGCAGGCAGTGGTATTTGAGAAGCCACCAAAAAAATCTTGTAAATTCCTTATTTTTTGTCTTTTAAGTATTTGACCATTACAACCATTTGTTGAAAACATCTTTTTATTCATGAAGTATGGAAAGGATGTATCCCTATAACGGAGCGTAGCTCAGTAGTGAGAATATGAAATTTTTTTGTCTCCCCTTCACATCTTTTACTTTCTGGTCAGCTTACCTATTTGACAAGAAACAACTATCTTTTGTACAAAATGGGAAAAAAACCCTCCAAAAATGGATTTTCAGACTGCAAAAATCCATTACTGTAATTTAGTCTGACTATCAACATAAAACAGACTGGATGTTCCATAATTATCTTAATTATAACTTCTGACTGAACTATTAGATATATTGCTCAAAAAAAGATGTCTGTGGCCAATTTGAGAATAAGCAGTGATGGAGAAGCCACTGAATCCACGCACAAGTTGTGCTCTTGATTGATTATCCCCACTGTTGCAACCTGCATATTAACTCTCATTTGAATTTGCATAATTTCAGCTTCTAAAACCAAATCTCAAGAAATTATACACGGTTGCAATATTACCTTTGATTTCCCATCTAGACGCCCCAGATTGCAGGTGGCCAGACTATTCATTCTGAGGAGTCAACAGGTATGCCTCTTTTCACTGTTTATAGGCGAGCATCGATCGTGATTTTTATGGATTTGTAGTAATTGCTTAACAAGTGAGAACCCTGGACTTACTTGAGCTGGACATTATTGTGCAAATACAGGTTTCAGAGTGGTTTTCCTCACTTCACCATCCAGTTGCAGCATCCCTGTGTCCCACTGTGTGATTGGTCACATCATTAGCTATTTTAACAAAGATGTGACATGCATAAATGCTGTAATTCCTGCCTCAATGAGCTTATGAATGAGTCTCCGATGGGAATAACTGTGGGGCTCGAGAAAACAATAGACCAGAGGAAACACCAGTAAGATCCGGGACACAACTGGATGGGTTATTTCTGTAGGTAAATTAAAATTCAAAGGCAGAACATGAGGTTGCTTCAAGATTTTAGGTACTGATAGGTAGGTTTTGCAGGAATAAGAACTACAGGTTTTGGTTAGCATAGAGAAAACACTACGATTTGGGGAGTGTGGAAGAAAGCATAGAAATAATTTTCAAACAAGCCAAAAAGAGACAGTATGAAAGCCAACATCTTCAGTGTGGACTGTGCAAGGGCGAGATGAAAAGGGGCTGTCCATCAAAAGCACCACACAATATACAGCAAAGAAAGCTATGTATACAGATTGCCTATCTTGTAGTCAGAGAGGCCCACAGAAGGAGTAAGAAGTGGCAACATTCCCAATTTAGGCATCCTCGATAATCCCATAATTACACAAGATGAATTCAGAACCTCGTGCCTTTTAATAATTCAGGGCTAGCCGCGATTTTCACCCTGTGGGCAGAGGCACAGAAGTGTAAAGATCAGTTAAGACCTCGGCACACAATGTCCCCTTTGGCTGTGCTCAGAGGATGATCCCTCTCCCTAGGCTTTGTACCGCGCTACAGGCAGATCGTGCTGCCTTTTGAGGCTGAAACACACTAAATGTGTCACTGGGACAGGGAGTTTGCTACTATGTCAGGGCTGTTCTTATGCTACATCACCTCTCTTTGCCGCTCCTGCCTGTGCCGGGTGATGTATCGGGGGTTCTTTGAAAGCCGCCGGTGTTCACACTTGCTCTTTTTCCTCAGCTCAGAATATCCACATCCTTAACTCAGGCAACCCAGCGGCACACAGTGTCCAGGTGAGAACAGCCTGGCTGCAGCTTTCCATTGTTTGCTCAGAAACACTGCCTTCGTGCATGAATTTCCGTCTCTGTTCCAATAAAAGCACCTCTCCAGGTGAATTAAAATTGATTGCATGAATATTCATAGGCAAAGAAAAAACATTAGTCTATACATCACAGGATTGCACATACTTGTTTGCAAATAGATTTTCCTAAGTACTAACCCAATTCCCGTTGAGAAGATAAAATCGTCGCTCTACTTTTTATTCTCTTCTACAGTACAAATCTACTTATCTTACATTGCCTTTATGCAATTCCACTGATGTGTCCCCCACCACCACGGTCATCACTGCGTTATGCCATGCGATACTGGCAGGATGGCAGGTATAAATTTCTTCTTTTGCTCATGTTTCATACTGGAAACTAATGTTAAATGACTTGTCCAAGGATGTTCTGAAGGTCTGGAGCAGAACAAGGAGTTAAACTCAAACCTCCCACTTCCCCATTCCCACATCAGTGACATCTCCACTAATTTTTTTACTGCATCTAGTATCTTGGACAAGACCTCAGCTTTCTCCCTGCCACTTTATTCTGCCAAGGGAAAATAAAGAAAGTGCATTTTCAGCCTGCTATCCTACCAAAGCCAAAGTTATCAAACCCCAGAGTTTTCTGCTGAGCAGTCTTTTTCCAGAGCCAGCAAGCCAGAGTTATTGCACTGGGCAGTACAAGGAACAAGTGTGCAGATGTTGTGGTGTGTTTAGGAAATAGCAGAAGATGTTGTATCTCTTGCAAGGGAGGCAAGAGGTCCTGAGATTTAAAGTGCAGGAGATGTGGGTGTAGAAATGGGCAGAAGTAATTAAACTGAGAGAAAAGGGGATGTAGCGCACCGCTGACAGTGCAGCCTTCGTATAGGGAACTAAAACACCACTTGACTATGAGCAGGAACTACTGGAACTCAGGCATCATCCCTTGTGATGTATACAAATTTGTTAGAAAGTGAGGTGCTTGCATGCTGTTCTGAGACACTGATTAACTGGGGGTCCCGATCTAGTGCTGATGCATTACTTCTATGAAGAGGAAAGACAGCTAATGGTACGTGATTTTTAAATGCGAATAAATGCGTCGTCTTTTCTTCCCCCCCGCCAATATTTCCCTAAAGTCACTGATGCTCAGGTGAGGAAGAGTTTGCCCTTAACCTGTAATTCACTGCATTTTTCTTCTTTTTTCCAGACCACTGAATTAGAGCAAGGTCTGACAGTTATCACTAACTTCTTTCTGACATCTTACTAGTCTTCCCTGTGACTGTAAAAAGGAGGTTTATCGCAAAGGAAGGAGAAGGTGTTCTCCAGTACCCACAGCTTATTCACACTATAGAAGTAGATTAGGGCAAAAAGTCAGAAATATGTTTCTCAGTTATTTTAAGAGCAGGTTTGAAGCCGCACGTATGCAAGGAAGTAGTGGCAACCTGTATTGTCAATAATGACACACTCAGAACCTTATTACAGAACTGTTTTAAAGTCACAACATAACTCTGTGTAAAAAGTTGTAATGTCATATTACACTATTTTTGAATGCAGTTTTTTCATAAAATTGCAGAAACAGAATCCACCATGATAAACAAATTAGTCACTGAATTCCTGGGGTTTTTATAATAACCCTGTCAAACACCCCAAGAAGCTTTCCTGCCCCAGACAGAGTGCTCCTTAGGATCTCTGACAAGTGACAGGAATTTGCAGACTGATACCTGACAGTTTTTATTCACAGCAGAATCTGCTTTTTCTACGAGCAGTACCAGATAGCAGTTCCAGGAATAGTTTGTAGGACATAAACATCCTACACAAATGGCACTGCTTAATCCAAAAGAGTGAAATAGCAGGATTTTGTTTCATTTTTCCTCACCTATAAATTCTTCAGTTTTTAAAGAGTCATTTAAATTGAGCCAAAAGAATGAAGGGATCAATAAGACCCCTTTAAAAAAAATATTATCAATATTTTAAAAAAAAATTATCAATAAAATTGCTTAAGAATATATTATTATAAAGAGTCATTTAAATTGAGCCAAAGAATGAAGGTTTCAGGAAAACACTTTGGAATTTTATAAATACAAAATCTAAGCCATATACAAAACTTGCTCCCCCTTAGCTTTCATCTTCTTTGATCATGACTGATTTATTTTTAACATGATGGGCTTAATAGCGCATAGATTGTTTAGACAAGCTAATATGAATTCAGTTACATGGGCTCTGATGAACAGATGTTTTTTACTCCAATGTTAATGAGAATGCTCATCAATAAATGGATAGACTTATTTCTGAAAAGTGCATTCTGGCATTTGTTTTATTAAAAATAATTAAAGCAAGACATTTCTTTTAATTTTGATGTTGGTTTGTTCATTTGTTTGTGTGGTTTAGATCCTATATGAAAGTCTGGTTCCCTTTTTCTTGTACCGAATGAAATTGTTTCAAATGTGCCTGTCACATGATAACAGACTATTGCAATATGCTTCTAATGAAGGAGCTAAATACATTAAATAACTTTTTGACAGATTTTTTTTTTGGTTCATTGGTTGGACAGATTTTTTTTTCCCTCTTTTTTTTTTTTTTTACCTATTCAGTTCAAACTGTCAAGTGAAACAAAAACAAGCAAACAAACCCTGAACCTACGGAATAATAATCCCGTGTTAAAAAACTACATAATATAGGGAAAGAAAAAGACAAAGAGCGCTTTTATAGATAATTTTACAAGAGGTCACCTCGACTTTTCTTCTTTACTTGCCTGAAATCGTCTGTTTAGAATGTATTATGGAAAACGCCTGACCTGCGAACCAAACCAAACATGCTGGAAAAGTAGCGGGATCTTTATTAATGCAAATTAGCGAGCCCCGAATATTTTGTTGCACGGGGGTCAGTTGGAAACACTGTAATCTAATTACTCTTCAGTTTCATTTATGTGCACGGACATTTGCTCCTGTAACAGGGAAGACTGTTTCTTTTGGCAGCAGCCAGGATGTGGAAGCCTCCAGTATTTGCAGGCTGATAATAGGACTAATGTGCTGGCGCCCTGACAGAGGGCACAGGAGGGCATGCTATTAGATAAGTGTTTCTGCTACATTACCCAGACAGCGTTGCCCTTCACAGAATGTTCCAGCCATTGTGCAGTTTGATATCACACAGCTATAGAATGCTAATGCCAACATAATTATGCATTTTGGCTTCCTTTTTGGCAATAGTCTGTACTTAAGCAAAATTTAGTACCATCTTATGTGCTCCTACAGCTGGATAATTAAAGGGCATTTCAGTTTTCAGAACAGGGAACTAATGATATGAAGATCGGTGGCTATTTAAAGAGTTATTCGCTGTGCTTAGGGAGTCCTGACAATCAGGTCTGTTTTCAGGCACAAAATATATTTGGTAACAAAAAGATGACAGGTCGGTGCAATTCAGCCAAATTTGTTTCTCCTGGGTTAATGCGCGTGTCACACGGGCTTCCTTGCTTGTAATTAGAGTTGCATTTAAGTAGAACTTGCAGGTGCATAGCTTCAGTTTGAGCGTGTGACAAACAGTATGTGATAGAGCTTCGGGAAACTCGGAATTAAGGCTGCATTTTCACAAAATGACACAGACCGGTAGTGAAGGAACAACGAGACACTTGCTCCTCTCCCAAAGGAATACGATGTTCTCGTTGATCAATTTAAGGAAGTCTCCGTGCCGTACAGGATATCTTAAAATGAGATAAATCTGAAAAGAAGGTGAAGGTATTAACTTGATTTATGGAGCAGCTTTCTGACTTGTCCTCATGAGCACCCAGCTAGAAAGTTATTTTCAATTCTTATCTATTGGTGAATACCAGCATAGAGACATCCATAGAGCACAGCCAGGAATTGTGGGTATATCTGTGTGCTCTGAGCAAAACGTGGTCACCAGAAACTAATTCAATCCTGGTAGCTGACTTGGCCGCGAACGTGTAAGTGAAAGCCTGGCTTGGAATCTTGGAATCGAGCTAAGCGGGGACTCGAGGAGTGGGACTTCACCCACCACACCGTTACAACAACTTTAAGGCTCACTTTCAAAAATGAAATTACCATGAGTTTAGCAGCACATGGTGCTGCTTCTGCATGAGAATTGCTGCCTTCCGAAGGAGGAACAGAGGCCGTATGTTTTTCAAGTCTGCTTTTCCCCACACGACGGCAAGGGCGAGATGTCTCGGCATCGTATTGCCTGAGAGCATGTGGCATCCAGGGCTGCTCTCAGCGCCGAGGAGGAGCTGCCTGGCATCTCCCCTCCAGCCTCGCTCCTCAGCCGTGCGAGCTTCCCGGGGAGCCTCTCCGTAGCCTTAGAAGGTTCCCTGGCTCCAAATGAGCTAAGTAAGCTCTGGATGACAGCCCGTCACACAAAGCAGCTGCTCCTTCCTGCTCCCGTCGCAGGCTGGCTCCCGACCCCAAATTCCTGCGGCATTCCGACCCCGTGGTGTTTACACGGAGGGAGGGCCGGGAGCGCGGGGGCCAGGGCACAGCCATGCCCGGCTCTGCCTCCCTCCTCCCCGCCATCGGCAGCGAGGGATGGCTCAGAGAGGGCTGCGAGCGGCACGGGTTTTGCCACAAAATCATTTGCCTGATTGCAAAAGGGGTCATTATGCTCCGCTCCTCGGTGGCTCGGTATCTATTTAGAATATGAATAGAAAACATATTCCCCCCCCCAGCCCTTCCGCCCCCAAACTGGATCTATAGCATACAGAGGTTCAAGTGACAAAGCATTCCATGCAGCGGGGTTTGTATATCCTGGATTTGGATCCGTGTATTCACAGCTATATTCCACATGGAGGCTTGGTTGCAACGGATCTTAAAGTAGCTCTTTCTCATGCAGAACTACTAGAATTAGGATGTTATAGCCGATGTCCTCAGCTGTTCAGTCTTGCGGAGAGACGTCTAAAATGATTGCATTTCTGCCTTCTTCTTCATTCTTATGCCATTTGACTTCTGATACAGGGCTTATCAGAAACAGTAAGTATAACTCATCAAATAAGGTGTACCTAAACAAAAATTCTTCAATTCTGATACCTAAAGGCTATCAGTGCTATGCAGTTTTTTTGGCACTGATAGATGGAGTAAAATTATGTGGTCAGCTCTAAGAATCACCAATGAAGCATTACAGAATTACACATTTATAACAGGAAGCCATGCTCACGCATTCCCCTTGAGAGGGGGAAATCGGTGAGCGATTTACTCATTCTGCGGTGGGTAAGAATTGCTAAGACAGCACAACAGAAATGGAAAGAAAGTCACCAGCTGATAAACTAATGAATTTCTGAATATTGTTGTAGCAATGATCAGTTTGCATCATGCAGTCATCATTAAAAATGGAAATGTGCCAATTATTGTATATAACCTTTTACTCACCTATGCTGTGAAAACATTAAAAAATGAAAGATAATTAACTAGGGACCACATAGTATCTAATCTGCAAAGTTACATCTTGTGATTTTCAAAAGAAGGCACACTCCCATGCATCTGCGGCCTGAAGAGGGGAAGAAGCTCCACACAGTGTCAAGGGTTGCTTCGGTCCCAGCAGCCACAGGAGGGTCTCCTGTTCCCTTCCAACACCTCTCCCACTCCTGTTCTTCCCTGCTCCTCTCGCCCAGTAAATCTGGTAGCAAGTACAACGCTTTGAGCAGATGGGTAGTAAATACAGAGCTGGAGATTATGTCTGACAATTAACGTAAAAGTGTCTGACTCGACATGACTTACACTATCTAAAGACCTCATATCGGGCTTCTATTTTAAATGCCTACATTTTCTAAGTGTGAACATTTTTTCCTGACTAACCTTTTAGGAAAGCACAGTGTTTAGAGATACCTACATGTTGGAGTGCCAAACTTGCTACCATATAAGGGTCTGTTTTACGGACGGAGCCAAGAACTCTCCCTCCAAGGCAGGCCTCTCGCGGCAGCCCCGGGGTTGGCACCGGCTCCCCGGTCCCCGACCAGCATTCCAGCCCTCGGCTCACGCTTTATCTGCTCCGGCAACTGAGTGCACACAAGTGTTAGGCAGTACACCTGCAAAAACCAGCTGGTCCCTATAAATCTTACAAGTGCAAATTCTAACACTTGCCCGCCCCGCTGCTGCTGCACTTCCAGCAGCCTTGACTCTCCCAAACTGCATGGAGGTTTACACATAAAAATTTGCCGTAGCACATTTATGAGTGAACGCTCAACCCGGTGCCAAAAATTCTGTCACAATGCCATTATTACAGCTCCACGCCTTGCACCATTCTACACAGACGCTAACAGTCCATCGGTCTTAAGTGAGGGAGTCTTGTAAGCTGTTTTCCAGACCTCATAAGGTGGAAGGCATCACCACTGAGAGAGATTTTGTACTGGTTTTGTGTTTACTGAAAACAAGGAGTCTGTTAACCTTGGCAGAAATCAATAAGATTCATCCCCAAAACCAATGAAATGTGACACGCTTAACTCCCAAAAACTCTTGGCAGTATTTCATAACGAGGTTACCTCACCACATTTTAGGTTTCTGAGCTGTTTTGTCTTGTTTTCTTTACTGACTTGATGTTGTTCTAATGCTGTTTGCAGATGACAGCGTTAGATACATTTAAAGGCTATATGAATTAAAAGTTACATGATATAGTTTTCCTGGCCCGATAGCCATAAACAGAACTGAGGACAGGAATAGGCCTGTTATGAAAGTAGAATTCATACCTGCCAGCCAGCTGAAACTGGGAGCAGTTTGTTCCCAGATTTATTTTTTTAATTGGATACAGTTTGAGCAGATGCCTGTAAAGATCCATTAAATAGTACCTGCTTAGAAGGACCCTGTGAGGCATTGGAGTGCTGCTACAAACAGAAATTTAAAGGGCTAAAGTCACACTTTTAAGAGACAAAATGGCTGTAAAAGACATAAAATACATTTATCTCTTCATTTCCATACATTCTTTCCTGTTTTAAATGAAAGTGAAATATAGAACCAAAACTTTAATAAATACCAGCAAAATTCAATTTCCTCTTCTACCAAATGCTGAGCTGCAGAAAGCGTCTGGGGAAAGTTCAGCACCAGATAGCTTCCTCCACTAGAAGCATCTTTGCACTTCTTTTTCTGCCATATTAATACTATTTCATTATTTCATCTACAACAGCAGTAGCTAACCCCCATTGCCTTGCTCCAGCCTCTGTAATTTCTTTGCCTTCTTCAGCCGCCTTATTCTTAGCTCTCTCTCTCTGGCTGGACCTTGGTAACTTCTCATTGAGAAGTTCAACACAGACCTGCTGTCACTGCTTTCCTCCTCTTCACCTCCTTTTCTAGCTCTTTCGTTGCTCTGCATGTTCTGGTGTCAACTTCTCCTTGCTGTTCATAGTTCTTGCCTCAGTGTTCTGCTCTTTGCCTCCTAACAGGTTTCAGGCCACCCTGTCACCTGTCTTCTACCTGCTTTCCAGTTGTTCTTGCCAATGCCCTCAATGGTATCTCTATGTCTCAAGAAGTCTCCAGCTGAGGGAATCATCTGCCTATTCAAACTTCTTGCTGCTTTCAGTGGTTGCTTCAAGTTAGCCTCCTTGACTTCTGGACCCCCGTGCTATCTTCTCTCCATTCTCTTCTTTACTCATTTGAAATGTTGTTGCTTCCCTCCCACCTTCTCTAGGTACTCCACAGAGCTTATATCATGAACTATTGTTTAAATTTAGTCTGTTGGCTATTGTTCCTTACCTAACCGTAAGGTTGTTTAATTCATATTCCACTTCCATAGTAAAATATCCCCAACATGGTTATCTCATTTGTAAACCTGATTAGATTTTAAAAACCCACACTATTTTGTTTGAGAACTGCAAAACTTATTACACAGGTAAACACTCTAACATACTACCTATACGGTATGTTTACCATTGCTCTCTTAGAATAAATGAGAAACGTTCTGAGGGCTGTCATAGGTACTATAACATTAAAGAGCAAAACAACAAAGGGTATTCACCTTATCTCCAACAGCAGAGGTGTGTTATTTGTAATCTATGCCCACTCTTCCTCAAAACTCCCTCCACTGCTGATGATACAGGTTTTAAACCCTCGTACAAAAAAAAAAAAAAAAAAAAATTGCACTTTTCTCTTGATGGCTTTTGCACATTTGGATTGCATATTTGGCCCAATCTTATCACAGCAAAATTAGGACACAGTCAGGCACTGTCTCAGCTGGGGTGCAGAAACCAGTAGCTGAGAGCTGATAAGAAGCAGCTTCCTAAAACTACCTCCTACCTGCTCCTGAGTCTGCAAGCACTATTCCTCTGTTCCATTTTGAAGTCTAACAGCACTAAAGAGCCAATTATTTAGTCTATTTGCCTTTCCACTGAATCAGAAGGCACAGAATGAAAGGCTCACATCTAGACTTAGCACTCCCGTGCTCTGTGGGGGTGGATGAGCGCTGTGGGGAACGTGCCACCATTCCCGGCCAGCCCTCACCTGCAAGGCTTCATTTCCGTGGGCAGGCAGGAGCAGGCTGGAGAAGGCTGGTGTGCAGATGTGGCTTTGGTGCAGAGTTTGGAGTTAGGATACGGCCAGAGCGCACACACCGGCTCAGAAACAGGGAAAAGCTCTCAGATCTGGGAATGCAGGTGTAACTGCAGCCAGGAAATTGTCTCAGCTGAGATGCAGCAACCCTGGGATTTCAGCCGTTATTTCCATCTCTCCCTCCAATTTTCTTTCATGGGTTCAGGGGTTTTCAGCTATGATGCATCTCAGAGAGGGTACCCCCTTGGTCGGGCTGGCTGGCTCCCTTCTGATGGCCAACCTCCAGGTGAACAGTAAGGAGGATAAATGGTCAGCAGACCAGGATACACACTAAAAGTCATCCTGGATATACCTGACTGTCCAAGCACCTGGGGAATGAGAGAGTCACTTATGACCATCAGTTATTACAATATTTACAGAACATCAGAAAAGCCCTAGAATATCTGCTTCACCGACTGAAACACGTTACCAGTCTGAAACCAAGTACTATGAGAGTGCAGTCAGGACTTGTGTGACTTGCACAGTCGAACCCTGCCAAAGTCAAACAGGCAGCAGTTTAAATAATAATAAAAAAAAAAAAAAAAAAAAAGAGGAAAATAGAAATTCAAACATAATCTTCTTCTGGGAAACAATAAGCTTACTTTATTACATTTTGTGCAAGTGACCTTGTAGCACATTTCTGTATTGCAGAGAATTAAGATTTTATGTCATAAAAACAGTCAGCAAAGGCAAAACAAAAAAAGAAAAGGGACCAAGTTTTGCCTGGGGTAAGCCATTACTACTGGAGCTGTGCCAGTTTATACCGTCTCTTCGCTCAAGGTTTCTCACGATCCAAAAAAACCCAGCTCCAAAACTTGGGCTGGAAGAGCATCATCCCCAACAGGGAGTCTGAGGCACCAAGACGAAGCTGATCTACAGAGCGCTCGGATTTATTCTGCAGGGAGCAACCTTTGCCGGCCGGGGCAGGGATTGCGTGACCTAATATGCCTTTTCCGTCTATTTCGGGGACGCAGGGTTGTTTTAGCAGCGTCGTTTCTTTTCTCCTCTGCCGGGGTAATAGTATTAGCGGCGGATCTGCCAGAGGAAACCAGGGCTCTCAGACGGCTGTAAAAATAGACCGGTGCATTCCGAGCACGTGAAGCCGGCACCTCGCCGCCCGGCCGTGGAGCGGGCTGGAAGGAGGGATTTGGGGAAGGCTGGAGGCCTTTTTGGGAAGGGGGGGGGGGGGGNTGTGCTTGCGGGTGGCTGCGTGTGGGGGTCCCAGGTGCGGGGGGGGGGGGGGGGGGGGGGGCGGCCCTAGAGCCGCGTGCGCGCTTGTTTACTACCGGCTGCCGCCCGGTTGCGCCTTGCCTCGCCGCTTCGCTCCCATTCATTATTTCCCCCTGTTTGTTTATTTTTGCAGCCTTTCTGGCTCGCCCTCCGGGGATCTGCGGAATCGCATTAAGAACTCGTCTATCTTATCGCGGGAGACAAGCCTCGCACNGCCCCGCGGGAGCCCCCGCCCAGAGGCGCCGCACGACGGCGGGCAGGGCTGAAAACAGCTCGCTTTAACTCTTTCCTCGCGGAAAACTTCGGGGCCGGCGAGGAAACGGCAGCCAGGCAGCCTTTTCAGCCCGCCAGCCCTTCCTCCCCCCCGCCCCCGATGCGGTGCCTGGCTGAAGCCGCCCTGGCAAAGGAGGCAGGGCTGCTCCAAAGGCGGGTCAAGCGGGGTGATGGCCAAAGGCACAGCCTGGGGAAAAAAAAAAGCGGTTGGGGAGGGGGTTCAGCTGAGGATGAGAGGAGCCTGTCCTTCACAGTCTTGCCGCCACCCCAAGTCTCTTCCCAGCTTTGAAAGGAGCCCTTTTTTTTTTCTCCCATGCGCCGGTTGCTGGTACAAAGCCGAAGGGAATGAAACATGCAAACCTCCCCCGGTCCAGCGCTGCTTCCTAGCCCAGAATAAAATCAAGGCTGGACTTTTTCCTGTTGTAAATCTGCTTATCTCCCTCCAAGCACCTGACTTACGCTTGAGACAGATGCGTATACGGGCTAGCATGCAGACTGCACCATCTCATCCTTACACACTGCTGTGCTCAGGATAGGGGAGATTACGCGAGCGGTTTGCACACACACACGCAAACGTACAGCGATACAGTTACAAGCTGGAGTGTGTAATGCAAACAGATGAGCCACCAGCAGAACTGGCAGAAGGCAAAATATCTGTTTTAGCTGTTGGCTCTTTTCTGAAGTACCAATAGCCCGGCAGTCACTCAGCTGAAGCAATGGAAAGAAGTGCGTGATTCACCTCAGCGCATTTCTCGTGTGTCACAGATTCTTCCCTATCTGAAATCAGAGGGGCCAAAGTATCTCAGGAATCCTTCTGCAGGACCTGTCCTTGCATAACAAAAGTATCTCTGTTTGCACTATGAAATAAGCTCCCTGCTTTTACCTGTGGATTTCCTTTGAACATCCCAGGCCTGAAAACTACTGAATTCTCTGTGACAGCTTGCAATGGTTTTAAAGGCAGAAGAGAAACAGATCCTTCAAAAATATCCTAACCCACCAGCTGTTAAAAAAACAAACAAACAAAACCCCAAACAACAAAATTAACAAAATAAAACCCAACACAAAAAGGGCTGAAATATCAGGAGAGGTATTTCCACATGCTCCTCTATGTGCAGAATCCCACCACTCCCCAGGTCCTGCTTAGAACAAGAGCCCTGAAGATGTTTTGCTTTGTTCCTAAATTGTATTTTTAGACAGCATAAAACGCAGCATAATTAGGGAAGCTTACTCCAGTTTCAGCTGTGCTGAAGGACATGCCGATTCCCAAGCTGGGTGAACAGATACCCTTTACTATTACAAGAGATCAGGAAGATTGCTGATTTGCAGCCCTTTCCCACTGCAACCTTAAGCAAACAGAGTTTAATTAGATCAATAATGATCAAAGTTACTTTGGGCAGCGAGGACTTTCAGTTCCTTTAATGGTGATGAATCCACTGCCTCAGAAAGGAAAAACAAAAACAAAATAGAAAAGTCGGGGGATTTTTGCCGGCCCTAATCATTTAAAATAGTTTTGTTGTTCTCCTTAGTTCAAAACGCTGGGTACCGTCACAATAGCTCTTTGATATCGGACACTGATATTGATCTGGGTGCATCTGTCTCGCTCAGCAGCTGATAATGACAGCACACGTGATTTCCTGTTATTGAAGCCCCACAGACATTTCTGGAGCCAGAGCTTGGCAGCTCCAGGGATCCTTTCCCATCAGCAGCCCAGTGTCCAATGCTCTCATTGCCTTTCAGCCGATGTAAGGAGGATACACTGCAGCCCCGCTGAGTTGTAAACAACTTGTTTACCTCCTTCTCAGTGTAATCTGTCCCTGCTTCTATCGGCTCCTGTGGCATCAACAGAGCATTAAAGCACCCTGAGCTCATAGGCTGATGTGCAGAAAACAACCCAAGGAGCTTTTCCAGGCTCTTGCTTTCCAGAGCACGGGAGGTTATTTATACCTGTTATTTCCAGTCAGCCAAAGCAGCCCTGCTCTTGCCTGTGGTTAGCTTTGAAGAAAACCAGTTTTTGACGTTCATTCTGCTGGTGTGAAAATGTAGGCAGTGTGGGCCTGATGCTGCTCTTCCTGCAACGCTCCGTTTGGTTCAGGCAAAAAGCAACACTGCCTTTTTCACA
Source organism: Chionis minor (assembly GCA_013398295.1). Taxonomy (NCBI): domain Eukaryota; kingdom Metazoa; phylum Chordata; class Aves; order Charadriiformes; family Chionidae; genus Chionis; species Chionis minor. The sequence goes on along the minus strand of VZSF01008518.1, from coordinate 422,763 downwards.
TGCTGTTTACAGTCGTATAGAAAAAACTGAAAGGTGTGTGTGATTTATAGATCCCCAAATTCTGGGGGAGCACCTGTCAATACTGAAGCAGAAGGCTGGGTTGAGGTGTAAAACCCCTATAGATTTTAACCAGCATTCAGAAGGAGGGGAATCTGAAAACATTCGGAAAGTCTTAAGTCTGTCCCCTCCGTACTCCTGACCAGGACTTTGGAATAACTGCACAAGACACTGACCCAGAAACAACTTCCCTTGGGTTTGGTGCAGCAGGCAGTGAATAGGAGTGACAGGGCTCCCCATATGAATGCACCGACTTCCTACCCGAGGTGCAGAGCAGCTCTCAAGCGCCCTCAGAGAGCATGATCCTGCTCCACTTGAAATCGAGGGCAAAACTCTGCGCAGATTCGGAGATTTTAAGAAGCGGTGGGTATTCGTGCAGCACAGATTCGAAGCTGGCTGTCATTCAAAACACTCTGTGCCCGTGCAGCTGAGACGCCACGATGCCCACAGTGCAGGGGGACGCGTTCCCTGTCAGCCTCCCATCTGCAGAGCACTGAGGGGCAGTAACAGGCAACCGGTTTTGGAGGTGCTCTTTACTACTGATTTTGAATTACTTTTGCAAACTTGGAATCATAGAAGGGTTTAGGTTGGAAGGGACCTTAAAGATCATCTAGTTCCAACCCCCCTGCCATGGGCAAGGACACCTCCTACTAGACCAGATTGCTCAGGGAAGTAATTGCTCTTAATGTGAGAATACCCATCCTTGTGTTTTACACTACCTGCTCGTTCGGGTTCATGAACTGCTTGAACTGCTGTAGAATAAAACCCAAACAGCTACTTTCACTACTCATGCTTGAAAATAGAAACTTGGTTTTGGTAAATACAAGCTTCTGTCACTTGCAGGCACAATACTGTCAAGAGTTTTTGATATCCAAATTGAACTGGAGCTGTTCACGAGCAAGATCATGACAGTGTATTTAGCCAAATAACCTGAGGAGGGTGATAATCCAGGCAACCTCATTTAGGCATTGCCTCATCTCAGGCAGGTGCCCCTGGGAGAGGGTGGATGTCAGAGGGGAGGGCGAGGAAGCGTCTAATCTGCCTGAACAGATTTGCCCAGATTCTCTGGTCTGTCAGAAGGGAGAGGTGGAAACCGGCAGAGAGAGTACAGGTGTCCCTCTCCTTGGCTGTTCCCTAGTACTACCTGTGCAGGCAACTTGGGGAGCTCAAGAGGGTGGTCCAGCCTGTTACTAGGCATCTGCCTCTTCTGTTGACCAAGAGTTTGTACTCGATGAATATTGTTATTACCTCTTCTCTTGAAACTTGGCCACTGTTTTGGCAGGTGTGTAACTGAAAAGGAAAAATGTCAAAGACCTTTTCGCATTGGCCAGGGAACTTGATTGTGAATAAGAATAGATTTAAATCCTTGTTTCTGTGTGGTTTTTGTTCCGTGTTCAAGTAACACGTGCAAAAGGTGATACTTCTGGATGATTTCAGTCACCTAGAGGGTTCCTTGGGGAAAAACAGGTACATAGCTGACTAGATCTGGCCTGCAACAGATGTGTCACTGACAGGACAGGACTCACCTGCCCAAAACAGGCAAATTAAGGTAAATCGTCCTGAAAAGAGACACTCACAGGGATAGATCCGCCCTGGAAAGGAATTGACAAGGCTACTGTCTGGGCATTAGATGAGTTTTTAGGTAGTATAGAAAAGGTTTGACTAGAAGATGAGAAACTGTGCAAACTTCATGAAGTTCAACAAGGCCAAGTTTAAGGTCCTGCACTTGGGACAGGACAATCCCAAACACGATACAAGCTGGGCAATGAGTGGATTGAGAGCAGCCCAGCAGAGAAGGACTTGTGGATACTGGTGGATGAACACCTGAATATGAGCCAGCAATGTGCACTCTCAGCCCAGAAAGCAAATCATCTCCTGGACTGCATCAAAAGAAGTGTCGAGGGAGGTGATTCTGCCCCTTTACTCTGCCCTGGTGAGACCCCACCTGGAGTACTGTGTTCAGCTCTGTGGCCCCTGGTTTAAGAAAGATAGACCTCTTGGATCTGGAGGGGGCTGGAGCACCTCTCCTATGAAGACAGGTTAAGAGAGCTGGGATTGTGCAGCCTGGAGAAAAGAAAGTTCTGGGGAGACCTTGTAGCGGCCTTCTAGTACCTAAAGTGGGTCTAAGGAAAGACAGGGAGGGGCTCTTTATCAGGGAATGTAGTGACAGGATGAGGGATAACAGTTTTAAGCTGAAAAACAGTAGATTTCAACTAAGTATAAGGAAGAAAGTTTTATGATGGGGGTGGTGAGACACTGAAACAAGTTGCCCAGAGAAGCTGTGGATGCCCCCTCCCTGGAAGTGTTCCAAGGCCAGGTTGCATGGTGTTTTGAGCAACCCGATCTAGTGGAAGATGTTCCTGCCTGTGGCAAGGGGATTTGAAATAGGCGATCTTTAAGGTCCCTTCTAACTCTAACCATTGTACAATTTTATGAAACAGAATTTCCCACTTTTTTTCCATACGCTTATTCAAAGCCTGCTCATTATAACTGGTATTGAAACATTGAGGCCTACTTCAAACTCAACTGATTCCCCACTGTGTGGCCTGAATTACACAGTTAAATTACCTGGCCCATGTATAAGAAAGTTATTATCTTCCTCTGTTTATATAGTAGACTGATCTACCACTGACAACGTGGTGTATTTAGTTCTTTTAGAAGACCTAAATATGGTTGTCAAACTGTTTTCACATGGCCTTTTTCCCATTTGCATTATCATCATATGCTTAAGAAAATATAACAGAAAACAGTGTGAGACTAAAGGTACAGACAGTAATAACATTTTCCGAAAGTTCAGAGTCATATGATTCCTAAATGTATTCTGCAGCTAGCTTCTAGATAGTAAATCATTATTTAGTCAGACTAAGAATAGTGAAAAAAATATTGCCCCCTTTGTTGTAACTAATAACTTACGTTCTTTTACTCCATGCTAAGTCTGCTTCTTTAAAAGAAAGGAAACACGTCCAGCTCTTAAGTTTTGTTTTTCATTGTGGTTTGTAGTGATATGGTTAGGAGAGGTACATAATAAATTAATGATAGGAAATTGCAGAATAGGTCAAGGTCACTTTGTGCATAAATTGAAGGTCTAAGAGTTGTACATTTCATGCTATCTGGCTTATACCACTGTATTGATTTTTCACTAGGAGGAAAAAAGAGAGAGAAGATCTTTAATAGATTTTTATATCCTCAGTCTATTCTAAATCCGCCTTTGTTCTGATCTTCCTGATGTTCCCACACTTCATGGCAATAGCAAAGTCCTGCTAAACTGCAGTGATGTTGTAACACAATCACTCAAAAACCAGTGGCCATTTTAATCTCATAAAAAACATTTGCCAGAAAAGTTAGAAAGTCTTGCAGCCCACACAGCCAAGAGGGAATGGACAGGGAAATCTCCTTTAAACTTTCGTCTGACTCAGAAGCAGAAGCCCAGTCTCACCTGGTTTCCCCACCTTTCAGTAACCTTACAGAGAACCTTACAGAGAATTACAGTGCGGTGTAGAAGTCTGATTACTGCGCCCAAAGGTAAAGCTCAGCACTAATGGCACCAGCTCCTCTGCCCTCCCATTGTCCCAACACAGGATGAAGGCTGAAGGGGACTGGAGATGAGGTGGGCCACACAGAATTCCAGCAGTGTCAGTGCTAGCTGCCACTGCTGCCAGTATTCCTCCGAGGAGCAGGGAATATAAGTTACCTTGACACAGCAGCCTCACTATTACTTGCAATGAAAGGTGTCGAGAAAGGAACAAGAACCTGTGTATGGCCTGGCAGCCAAAGGTTGGCTGTCACTGACCCTCTGGGAAATAAGTTCATCCAAGTAAGGAATTGGGTTGCAATCCTTTCTGCAGTGTGCATTTTGGTTTGATACATTGTTCTGGGTGAAAGCCAGGGTTTCCATCTCCTGTCAGGCACATAAATTCCCATTATGTTTCCAATGAATTTTTGTTCACTTTCTTTGGCCCGGTGGCCCTTTGACTGTTTCTATACTGCTACATGAAAGGTGCCCGGTGTAGATTTACCTTTCAAGTAGTCCGTATTCATCCTCTTGGCATGAGCTACCTTGGAGTAGACTTCCCGGACCCCCACTGAGTATCTCGGATTGGGCCATTACCCATGTTTTCCATCCACGATTCTCATCAGAATATGATCTTTGTTAGATAATGCTGAAATATTGCAGTCTAGCAATCTGCTTCAGTATAAAGTAGACGATTCCCTTCTCCCACGCAGACCCTCTCAGCTGGAGAAGGAGGTTTAACCCGTATCACTCACGGGTGGGTTTTGTAGACATCCAGTTGTCAGGTGACAGCAGGCTGGCATTTCTGGGAGAAATAGCTGTCAGAGGTACCAACCATGGGAAGATGGCTCAGAGCTGACCAGTGGTCAGACGTGTCTAAGGCTCAGAAATCAGACTTAATAACCACTTGTAGAGTGGTACTTCTTGGTAGCTGGGTCCCACCTCAGATGGTACTGAAACTGGAGATCAAGAAAAGGAACCAAACCAGAAAATACAGCTGGTGACATCTGGCAATGATGATAAAGCAGTATTTAAATAGTAGACTGTGATGGTAATAAAACCATGCTACTTTGGGAAAAACTGTGACTTAAAGGTAATGGTTTATATAAAGCAGATAAGTAGCTACTAAGAACATTTAAACAATACAGGTCACAATATCTGAATGTTAATGTGAAACAGTGAGTGTATTCAGTTCATATGAAATATGTTTTCAGATTCACAGACAATCAGGTGATTCAGAATCATTANTTTGCATTCACTAGGTTTACAGGCTTCCCTGACAACATCAGCGAATACTACAAGAAAAATCTTGTAAATCTGGCTAAAGAAAAAAAATAATTAAAGATTAGAGAAGAATTATTTCATTGGCATTTATTGCTTTATTCATATTAAATAATCAATAAATGCAGGAACACATGGCATCTGAAGTTGACAGAATTCTTAGTACTTTGTCTAACATTGGCTCTTATTTGAAAAAAGTAATATGAAATGGCTTAGAAGTTCTGGCATATGGATTTTAGATATGTTGAAATGTTGTAAGTACCGGTTGAACTAATAATAAATGACTAATGTATCAAGATAGAATGAAGTGTCCTTTCACTAGTTTCTGGATTAGTAGGAGGTGAGGCAGTCAACAGGTGGGTGGTGAGGGAACATTCATATATATTCAGTTGATATGACACTGGGGACAAAGCCTGACGGGAGCCTTGAAGTTTAGCCTGCAAAGTTTGACAAGGGAGGTGTGCCATCGTTCAGGTTTGTTGTTGATTTGACTTTGGTGAATTCAGACTTCAAGGAGAGACACAAAAGCTGTCATGCCTGAGGACAGATTTACCTAGCACACCGCCAGTCCACCAGCAGGGACCCAAAGCAGTTGCTTAAGAGCTTTCATAGCTGTTCTCGCTTGATTTCACAATTTCCTCCTCCCATCGAGCAAGTTCAAAATATCACGACAGGGACACAATGGAGAAACTGGCCAGTGGAGGAGAGCCATTTAGTACCATCCAGAGACATCTACATAGTTTCCAAAAGCTGTGCAGATTTATTGGAAGAGTACTATGTTTAAGGAAAGCAGACTGTTCCTCAGTTCCACTGATGGAAGGATCTCCATGCAGCACTCCATTGCATGATCCAAACTGTGAATACAATTGGGTAATACAAGATCATGCTAACTGGGGTTTTATAGGCTATGCTGACCTCCTCAGATAACATGGAAACTAACTTTTCCATTCCCTAGAGCCAAATACAAACTTGGACTTAATAACTGAACATCTTTGACTACCGACTCACCATCCTACACAATACTATTCCTTCAATGTCTTTACTAGTGAGGAAACAACTGTCTGTCCCCTTCTGCAGACAAGTTTTCTCCTACACAAAATGCCTTCAAAGCTGTTTATTCTTGCTCTAAACTTTGTCCTCGACTGCTTATGCATTTTGCATTTTACAGCCCACTGCTAAAATGTATATATTTTGTCAGGCTCTGTCAACTGAATGTCTTGAAATCTAACCATGCTCCTTTCAGCTTGCTCTGCCCCTTTCTCGGGGGCATGATGGGCACCACCTCCACAACAGTGGTGGAGCATTTCTGTGTCTAAGCCTTGTTCATGGCTTCATGGTTAGGGCACCTCCATAAGACACCAAAGGCATAAATTTCTTTTCTTTTTGTCCAAATCCTCTGGCCGTGCAGCTATAAAAGACAGGCACAACCAGCTAAATTCCCCAGCAAAAGCACCTGCTGTTCTTTCTGCCAAAGCCACTGCACGTGGCATAGTTACTATGATTTGGGTCTCTCTGGTGATATAGGCAAGGGGTTGAAAACTTCAGCCAGGCTTGGGCAGGATCTGGGCAGAAGATACTCCATTCAGCTGAGCTAATACCTTGGGGTAGTCACAACAGCCAAACTTCAGACACAACTGGTGGCAAAAGAAGTAGGTGCAGGTGCTGAGGTAGCAGTCTGTGTAAGTCTCTCAGCCCTGAGAGAGTTAATTTGGAGTAATTAACAGCTTCCATCTATATTGTTGAATGCATCTGCCCCAGCAAATGATGGTACCTCCAAAACAAGGGCTGCAAGGAGGCATGTATTCCCACTAGCGCAAACGTGTCCTTTTGTAGAGCAGATTGGTGCATTCTCACTGCCTAGAGTTTGCCCTGGGTCATCTCCTGTGCACTCTTGCTTCTGACACCCAGCAGTAGGAAGCCTGAGGAAAACAGGAACCCAGCCTGGACTTTATTTGTGAGGGATCTAAACTGGATCTCTCCAAGACTGACAGTAGGACTGACATTTATGCAGTGTGATTGTCAAGCACCAGGGCATAAACTGAGCAGCTAAATTAACTGATAACATAGACACAACCTTTTTTTTTTTTTTTTTCCCTTTGTTATGCCAGGACCATAAGATTTAGTATTTAAAAGGCAGATAGCCTCAATGCTTACTTATGGGGGTGACAGTGCAGTAGAAAGTGCCACAGCTTTTTCTGGATTAAATTTTATTGAGGTTATTCAAAAGTGAGATGTTACCTACATGCCTTCTAGTTTCTCTCTTCAGCTGGGACACTTTTTTTGGCTGATAAGCAGAATGACTGCAAAAACTTCACAGAGCAAAAATGCCTTTGATATCAAATTGGTTTTAAGACTGATGTAACTACACTGACTTTTCTGGAATATGTCCAAGGCTTCATCCTAGTCTGAATTAAGCCCAATAACTCCCACATCATGAGTTCTTTATTTGGAAGAAGAGTCTAATCCTAGTTTTATTCAAATTAGGGTTGACTGTGCAGATTCTGCTCTAGACGTTGTAAAAGACATTTAGTCCAATTACACAATTTTTTAGATAGAAATTACTACTTTTGGATTATTTCCTTTTTGGGGAAAAAAACCTCTTTAGACAGGAGGGGTTTTTAAAGCTAGCAGGAGTTTGGGAAACCACTGCATCTATCTACACATTGCTTAGCCATAACTACACTGCATATTATAATTCTGGTGCAAAACTACCACAAGACAAAGCAGTCGAGTTGTGATGTAGGTACTCTCTTATACAGTTAAAGGATTTCACCAAAGCTGATTTTTGTGGGGAGGCCAAACAGATCTAGTACGTCTTCATGTGAAACACAGCCAATGTGTAGCTCTGTGCTGAAATACAGCCATGTAAAATTATTGTGCAATTACCTGTTCTGCTTGGTTTATCAGTAAAAAATGTTGTTTCCACCTTCTGATTTTCCAAATGAGGTCTGGGATGACTAAGTTAAATCTTGATGTTTTGATCTTCCTGTGTAATCCCTCATAAAATTCCTGTAGTGAAAATTTTAGTTAAAACCTTGTACCGGAGTCTTTATTTGATTCATCGAAGTTAGCTCCTCTAACACCAGATGTACAAGAAAATAGGTCTACTGAGTACAAAGGTACTGTTCTAAGGCTTTAATTCAAAACAGAGCCAGCAGTAAAGGGGTTTTTAACTTTCACGTACAAGTGAAAAAATACAAGCACTAGAAATATGGAAGCTTGTTTGTTCTACGTTCTTCATCTACTCTCTCATATTACCAGACTATTTTTGCAATAGATATTGTAACTATAGCAACATTCTTTAATGGATAAATAGCATATTAGCAACTGGGCTGAAATGGCTTTTGCAGAAATAAGCTCAAGTAGAGTAGTTTGTCAATTTACCTTCTCCTTATATAAATATCTGTGTGTGTGTAGTGGAAGAATTCAGGACTTGAAGTCATTATGTGTCATTTTATCTCCATAAGTACATTTTATTTGTTTTCAGTGTTCACAGCTATATTTCTGTGACATTATTAAAAAGCATAAGCTCTACTATGGGGGAGGAAAAGAGGAAAAAAACTGCTTTATTTATTGAGTCTTCATTTACAGAATGTTTTGTCCTATATTTTGTCCTGTTTGAAAGTCACTTTTTTACCAGCTTAAATAAATATGAACTAGTTTTACATGCACATTTTTATTAGCTACTTAAATATCACAGATAACAAGTGTTAAAATATTTACTTTCTGCAGATTATGCAAACTAAGCGGCTGCTTTTGTTGCCATTGAAGTTAATAGGAGTTTTTCCACGGACACCAGTGGGAACAGGATCTGGCCTTCAGGAACTCAAAAATGTAATCAAAGTAAATATGTGTTCTTCTTTTTCAAATAAAATTGTGATTAAGCTACAGTTGTTTCTGTCCTGATAGGAGTCTTCAAAGGAAGTCAGAGCAGCAATTTTTCAAGTGGTTGGTGTTACTTGACTTTAAAATCATTTGGGGTGTAAATTCTGCAGCAATTTTTAAATGATGAATAGACTGAGACCACAACAGCAAGTGATTTCATTGAACAGCCACAGGACAGGAGTCTCAGATCAACCTGCTGCAGAATCTGAAAGAAGGAAGAGAATATGACTTTTCAGGAATCACAGCTATCATATTGCCTGTAACTGTAGTTAGATCCAAGACAATTGGCACAGAATAGTCTGCTATAGTACTAAATTATGATTTCCTAGGGGAGGCATCCAAGTCACTAGGGGGTTTGTCTTTGTCACATCACCCATCACTTCTTTCAGAAGTTGTCTTACTAGAAAATGGTGCCTCTGGCAATCAGTGGTATGGTGGTAAATAAAATAATGGGTGAACCCCTCTCTGAAGTGCCAAGGTGGGCAGTGGAAAGTGCATGAATAATATTTTGTAAAACTTTTTAAAAGATGTTTTTATTTATCCTTAACTTCGCCATCAGTGAAAATGGCATGTCAGATATTGAATCTAACCCACGCTTTGCCATTTTCTTATGGAGATATTTCCAAACATTACATGGAAAAAACATTCCTGTGGACTTTTGGCTGTTATAAGATGTAAATATCAAACTCTTTGTTTTCAGCTAAAGGGACGTGATTTGGTTACAATAGAAAGCTTTCTTAATATATATTGCAACCCGCAGCTATCAATGTGTTTTATGACCATCAAGTCTTCATGGAAGATGGATGAGATTGGCCTGAAAGTGCCCATGTTTTAATCAGTTTGTCTGTGACAAATTGTCTCTCAGATTCTTTTGCAGGCATATAGCATGAGTAAATACGAGACAATTTCTGTCACTGTAGCCTGTGCCACAGAACCTCTAATTAGGAAATGCAGTGCTAACAGCTTCAAACTCAGTCCAGGAGGAAGGAGTGGAGGAGTGGCTAGATGAGGATCATAGGCCAGGCAAGAAGTGACACGAGGTTGTGCTGAGTCAGTATATTACCACAGTAAATTAAAACAGGCATTTTCCCTTTTCTTTTAGGGAGGTTCTGAGTCACAAAGAACCTACTCATCTATTTCATCTATTGTATATCATATTGCTTGGAGGAGGATGAAAAGAAAAGAGGAAGATGAGAGGTAATTTGGAAGAGAGGAACCATATCAAAATATTTCCTCCACAAGCGTAACATCTAACCCATCTCTTTGTGCTACTCTAATTGACTTAATTTCTTACAAGATATTACGATAGAAGAAAATTTTCTTGTGCAGAAATACTTACTGGGAGTAGAGGTGGCAGGAGGCTGGTGTGGCAATCCTATAGCTCAAAAAACTCCATTTAGAACCCGAGTTACTATCAGCCTTACAGAGAGGAACTGGGCTTCGAGTATCCAGAGTAAATGTTTTGAAGAAGGAAAAAAATCTGTTCTTCGTGTGTGTGGATGTTTGGGGGAAAAGGTGTAGTCTAAAATGAAAAGTCAAAGTTAGTGTATGTTGGTATTCATCACAATAGGGTATGTCTGATATTGACAAGCTATTATTCATTGACAGGAATTCCAATTTAGCTGCTACAGATAACTGAATGGGCATAACGTAATTTTTCTAGTTTCTTTGGAGTTTGACTTAGTATTACACAATATTCTGATTAAAAATTAGCATTTCATAAAATATGTATGTATGAAATGAATTAAAAACCACCTGAGACATCACAGAACATAGGGAGAAAATATTTATGAGTAGAATTGCTTACCTCTTGCTCATCAATTTTCAGCCTAGTTTCTCTTTTAATATTTTTTGTGAATGGCTTGGAATCAAGCATTAAATTGCAACCTGAGGAAAATAAATGCAGGTGGAATAAGGATTGATTAATTACTAATTTACAACAGGTTACAGTTACAGAGCAACCTGATTTGCTTATGAGATGGAGACAAACAAACAATGAAGACAGGAGAACAGAGGGGCTAAGATCTTCCTTCTTCTTTTCACTTACATTCATAAAGCTAGAAAGAACTCCAGGAAAACATCCAGTCATAATTCCCAGTCCTGTGGCAGGAAGAATGATACGTGTAGGTGGTACCTGACAGGTGCACTGGAGTAATGGAGTCTTCCTAGGCAAAGTGTACATGTCTTTTATGATCCTATTGTTAGGGTATTTGTACAAATTTATGTATGTGGATCACAGCGCTACAGTTACAGGTGTGCTTTTCTGCATTCAGGATACATATTAGCAGCTCTCTGCTCCACCTTGCCATCCTTTTAAAGCTTGGGTGTCATGCCTCTGAAAAGACATGCAGACTTTTTCTATACCTTCCCCTTCTCCATTAGCAGGTACTATCTCACAAAGAGCAACTACAAAGAGATGATGAGATAGGGAGAAAAAATACTCCGTGCCCCCACAAGTTACCCAAGAGCCATACAGGGCAACTGACTCAAGGTCCTTCCAACTGCTTGGGCCATGGTCCCACAGCAGTCTAAACTGATTCAACTGATGGATACAAAATTCCCATTCCTGTGTCTTGAGTTTAATGCTTATTGGAACTGAGCCCTTCTCAACTCCTTGAACCAGCAGAAAACTGTTCACTTTTCATAGGACTGCAGAATAATCCAGATATTAAAGGAACTGAGGAGGCCTCTAGTCAAACGTGCTCAAAGTATCATTAGCTCTGAGATGGCATCAGGATGCTTTGTCCAGTCAGGTCTTGAAAACTTTCAAGGCTGAAGCCTGCACAACCTCCCTGGGCAGCCTGTTCCAGTACCTCCCTGTCCTCATGGTGAGAAAGTGTCTTCTCATATCCACCTTGAGCCACTCTTGTTTCAGGTTATGCACACTGATTTTTGTCCTCCTTACATGCAGCACTACAAAGAGTCTGACTCCATCCTTTCAGACCTCATAGATACAGGCAGACTGCTAATAGTTCATCTCCAAGCTGCCTCTCCCCTGGGCTGGACAAACCTAGTTCTCCCAGCCTCTCCTCATGGGGTAACTGGTCCAACCTCAGCCATTGTGGGTGCACTGCTCTGAACTTGCTACAGTTCGTAGATGCCTCTCCAAAAGGGGAGTGTGAAAAAAAAACGTCCATAGTATCCAGATGTGGTCTAATAGTGAGTGCTGGGCAGAGGGCTGAGCTCCTGATGATGCCTCTGCTGATGCAGCCCAGAATGCTGATAGCCGTCTCTACTTCCAGGGCTCATTATCAGTTCCTGTCCCGCTCCCAGGGCCCCCAGTGCCCATTCCCCAGAGTTCCTTCTTAGGTAGTCTCTTCCTCAATCTTTATTGTTTCAAAAGACTCTTCCTTCCCAGGTGCACAATCTATCCTTACTGATTTACACAATCACAACAGGTTCCTGTTGGCCCATCCCTCCAATCTGTTTATATCCCTCTGGGGGGCAGCCCTACTATTGGGCATATTGACTGGTCCCTTCGATTTCATATAATCTGCAGGCCTAATGAGAGTGCCCTTTGTCACCTCCTTCAGGTCATTGATAATGATGTTAAACAGGACAGGTCCAAGGATAGACCACTGTGGTACCGACGTTGTTGCATCCCCTAGGGAGAGTGTGACCCATCAGCCATGACCCTCTGAACCAGACCATTGCTTTTGAGGGTTTTCCTGCCAGCTGAGTGACCTCAGTGCAGGGTCAGACAAGCTGCAGAGCCAGCCTGCGTGAGGGGATGTCAGCATGCCCCCAGGATGGAGAAAGGGAGCCCAGGGCCAGTAATCCACCCAGTCCTGTCAGCGTCACTATGCGAACCTGCCCTTATGCAGCATAACACTGTGTTACACTGACTGAGACATTTGGCTTTTGACCATCAGCCTGACTGATTTTTCAGAAAGACTTCCCATTTTGCCTCCCCACCGAAGGCGGTAGAGGCCAAGCCTTAGCTGGGGTAGATACTGAGATGATCAGATCAGTAGGAGCAACTCAGTCCACATGGGGCAAAGAAACCAAATGAAGTTGCAATCTGAAATGTCATGAAGGGCCAGATTCAGGGAGCTGCCAAGTATTGTTGGATATCCAAGGAAGCCAACAGTGCTTTAAGCTATCAATCATAAAAAATGAAAAACCTTTATGTCTAAATGTCTGTATAAGCATCTATATATCCATGTATAGATCCCTCTCTATATGGATGCATATAAATTTGTATGCATGTATTTAGCATATATATTATTTAGTAGGATTATTTTCTTAGTCTGGTTTGGTTTGCCTAGCATTTTGGTACTCCTCTTTCTGCAAAGATTTTATCGTGATTGTATATGCAGAGTAATAATGGTTAGCGAGTCTTAAAAATTATAAAAGATGAAAGCTTTTAAAGACTAAGAAACCCACCATAAGGATGGTTTAAACTATTGTTGATCACAGGAAATTTAAGATGATCTCTTTGTCTACATTAATCAAAGGTGAAAATACAGTGCTTTATAAAATGTGGAATAAAATAATAACGGCAAGAACACAGTTGGGATGTCTGCATGACAGGAAAATCATGAATAGCAGAGTGTGAGTGGGTGGGGAGAAAAAGGGGAATGATGACTGTTTTCCAGACTGGAATACCACTAAAATAATCCAAATTAGAACTAAGGAGCCACTTCTTATATACATGATTTTTCGTTGTGATAACAAATTTCTTTTCTTTGTTGAGAAAATGATGTGCTTTTTGCAGGGGATGCGATACAAGCGTGGTAACTGGCTGTTTCTGTTTCCCTTCAGCATGCAGATATATACATTGATTATTCCTGCTGGGTTTACTAGCAGTGATGTCCATAAAACCCCATACATCACCCTGCAATGCTATCCTGAAAAATGTTTTTATTACTGACACACTGGAGAATATTCAGTGAATTTGCTTACATCTGCTCTCTTTTGGGCTTGTCCTCATTTATAGGGATTTTTAATCTGTTAAAATGAATCTTTTGGTCACAGAAGCACAAGTGCAATTGCGGTCTTCATAAACAGTATGGACAAACAGTTTAAAAAGGCCTGAAAAAAGAGAAAGGCACTCAGACACAGTCAGCCAGGGAACCTTGCAAACACTTAGTGGATTTATTCACATATTTATTTAGCAAAAGATTTAGAATATTCTCTAAAGCAAAATAATAAACAAAATTTATATCACTTTACAAAATAACTTGGGGAAAAGACTGATTTGTTGCCCTGTCTTTTTTACTCATGATTCCTTCTGAAGTCTTGAAACATTGCCTTACGCAGTCCTAATAGTTCTTTCCTTCTTTTTTTCCTTTTCCTCTTTCTTTGTCTTTTCTTTCTCTCTTTTTCTTCTTCCTCTCCCTTTTCTCTCTTCCTCCCTTTCTCTCTGTCGTTCCTCAGGACTGGCAAGCAGGGCCAATCTGTCCCATGCTAATTGTCATGCAGGCACTGCAGTTGTTTCCCTGGTTTTGCTCCCTATCCCTGCCATAGCTTGGTACTCCCGGCAGCCTGGTGCTACATGAATAGCTTGGCCTATGGGGACCTTTCTGTCTGGGACAGTACCATTCCATCCAGACAGGGAGAGACGAGGTCTTTTTGTTCTTTAGGAAAAAAAGAAAAAAAAAAAAAAAAAAAGAAGACAGATCTTGCTGCAGCCCTTTGCTTAAGATTCCTCCTCAGGAATTCTAATTCCAGCTGCACGCTCCAAAGGGGCTTGTGGCAGCGATTATTCCAGGCGTAAATCATCCTTCAATAGCTTCATGTTCACACACCAGTTCTGTAGGGATTTCTTTTTTTATTATTTTATCTTTTTATAGTACTGTACCATTTGCTTGCAAATCATAATGTAATACAGCAATTGTGAGGGGAGATCAGAATTAGTAAATACTTTGTTTAAAAATAATTACTGATTTGAGAAGTACCTTTGAGAAATTATGAACAGCACAGCTGTCAGTAATAGCAATTATTCATATGTTGAATGAATGCATTTGTGTTTTATCTACATGGAAGGGCATTTTACTTATCTGCTGTTCCCTTTCTCCAGGAACATTCCCATCTGCAGTTTTACAGTTATGTTGTGACCATGTCCATGAAAGCAATTTTGTTTTACAAGAAGCTTGTTCCTTAAAAATAATTGTCCCCTAATTTCTGAAAAGCTAGAGCCAAAGGTGGGCTAGAACTCATTGTTTTGCCCGATAAGAGGTTAAGACAGAACATGCCCTAAACAATCTGCTTTGTTGCAGGGCAGGATCCAGATGTCTGAGCTCAGAATCTTCATAATTAGTATTTCTTAAACACCTACACTTTGTTCCATCTATATAAAATGGACAGCAAGAGCTTCAATATGTGGATGTTTTGCCTAATCAGAATGTTAAATTTGCAATTTTTGGTAACCATAGATTATTTTCTCGAATTAAAACCTTTCATCTCCATAATTATCATTCATATATCCTTGATGTACTACTGCATGGTCTTCATTTGCCTATAATCAAATATCCATAAAACTAAAAATAAAATCCTACGCTAAGCACTTCTGCCAACTGCATTTCACAGATTAAAACTCAGAGAGCAGATAATTCTTGTGTTGCTATTTATTAAACTGAAAAAGATTACTTCGCATTGAAGAGTCCACTGGTGTGTATGTATATATATTGTAGTAGAAGTAATAGGTTTTTCTGAATAGCAGTGTAATGCACCACACGTCTGATAGAAAAATGTCACTGATAAACCTAGTTAGCTCACTATAAACTGAGAGCACACTTAGGAAGGCAAATATATTTCTTATCCTCATGTGGACAATATTTTAAAGCCTATTAAACTGAGACAGGCGTTCTTGGAGAAGGAAGCAGTTGTACTCTTTCCCCCTTCCCTTTCCCCCTCTCCTTACCATTACCACTGCCCACTTTGGGGTCCGCACTCCTAGGGGAGGGAAGCAGTGGAACTGCCCCATAATCCATCCCCACCCATCCCTCCTGTTCAAGGCTGTACCCAGCTCTGTATTAAAGTGCTGCCGCTTTAGACAGTGACAGACACTCTCTGCTTCCCTGTTGAGTGTCCAAGATCTTTTATTAGAGCTAAGACTACACACTCAAGCTGCCAGGCTTCCAAAATATCAACTCTGTTTACCTGATGGGCCAGCCAGAACTGGAGTTCAGCAAAGGTAAAGTATATAAAAAACTTGGAGGGTTTTTGCCTTAAATGACACACCAGAGGTCACAGAGGTGGTCTGTGGCAGAACAAGTATGGGCACACAGATCTCCAAAGTGTGGGGCTCCCTAATTACTGGGGTGTCCTGCTTCCCTCGGGGATAGTAAGTTTATTTTACCTAGAAGTCTGATGGCTCTTTGCACTAAAGAGAATTGTCTGCACTGGTGCCTCATTTCAGTCTGTCCTTTCTTCACTCTTTGCCACTGCAGATACCATTACGCTTTGGACTTGTTTTTACAACTTGTGTACAGGAAACCATGAGTCTTGGTGGCCTGACCTTGGAAGAGAGTCTCCATACACAAGGTATTACCTGGGGAATCCTCTGTCTACTCTACGGTCACTTACCTGGCTCATGTATTGCTTTGTCTATGCAGCAGGAGAAAAGCTTCACAGATCAGAGAAACGTGCAGTCTAGTTTTATTTCCAGTACAACAATGTGTGTGTAAAAACAAAATATTGCCTAGGAAAAGATAGTATTGGGAAAGCAACCAAAGATCTGGGTGTACAGTACCTGGCACCTGCTGCTGACAATGCAAGCATTCACTGGTTGATAATATTAGTTTATATAGCTGTTTACTTTTCCATTTGACAGAAAATTATAAAGGCTTTTTCAGGTAGTAGCTACCCTTTCTAGGAGAGCACTTATATCTCCAGGTGCCAGTTACAGCTCCTTAAAGATTTGTGTCCTAACAATAGTTTTCCAGATTCCAAAGCAAGATATTACAGCCTAGTAATCCCAGACAATTGCAGACATCGTTATTTTAGCTGGGTTTGGATATACAGAAATGCCAAAAAAAAAAAAAAAAATTAATGCAAGCAAGCCCTTCTTGCACTCCAATCCATTGCCCATACTTTGCCTAGATCATTATTTGCACTTCAAATGTGAGCATGGGCCCAAACTTGTCATACAGTGATGCTGTTTGGTGGCAAACCCAACCAGGTCATCCCATCCAAGGAATCTCAGGACTTTGCTGCCTTTAAGCGTCAACCTACTTGGCGCATGGACCAGTAGGACCTTCCAGTGCTTTCCTAGTATTCCTCATGCTCCTCCTTCTGTTTTGGAGAGCTCTCACGATTTCAGAGTCTGTTGGACAATACAGGTCTCTGGCACTGCATCTGGGACCATGCTGAACTTAAATCGATTTTCTAGTCCAGCAGCCTATTAGCTATAAATGGAAGTGACACAGTAGCTGTCTCTGATATTTCTATTTTCCATGTTATATAAAGAGACCAAACATGAGAAGAAGGGAAATGATTGCCCCTGGTCTTGACCGCCTCTCCCCATCAACTGCTGTCTCCATGCTCAGTCACTACGGTCTGCAATAAACTGCGTCACACACTGGTGCCAGCTGTGAAGTGAAGTCCTCACCCACACTGTGCCACAGATCTATTAATGAGATTACCAGTAAACAGAGTGGCTCATTTTTTCCATGTCTGCATTCAAAGAGAGTGATGTGGTGTGCAGAGAGTGAAATTCAGGACAGACAGGCAGCATGCAGTCCAGCAGCTCCCTGTGGGAAGAGAGTGGAAAAATAAGGCAGAGTTTAGAAAAGAAAGTCTGTGCACTACTACATACACAAAAGACACCTCAGAAGTATAAAGCTGGCAATAGAATCAGAAAAAGTGTACTGCTACCCACCTTTATCACCTCTTCCCTGAGTAAATCCAGATTTGGAGTGATTCTTATAACTTTGGAGTTTCATGAAGACAGTCAGTGGTGGGATGCTGACTGTGATCCTGTAGGTATAAAGAAAACCAGCTGAAGCAGCTGAGTTAGGAAGAGCTCTTGGCTGATTCAGTAAGAGAACCACAGAATCACAGAATGATTGCTGTTGGAAGGGACATCTGGAGGTCATCTTGTCCAAGCCCCCTGCTCAAGCAGGCCTACTTGGAGCCTGTTGCCCAGCACCATGTCCAGACAACTTTTGAATATCTCCAAGGATGGGGACTCCACAAACCTCCCTGGGCAACCTCTGCCAGTTCTTTGTCACCTTCACAGTGAAAAAGTGTTTCCTGATGTTCAGAGTGAATATTCTGAGTTCCAGGTGATGCCCATTGCCTCTGGTCCTGTCACTGGGCTCCACTGAAAAGACCCTGGCTCTGTCCTCTTTGACCCTCCCTTCAGGAATTTGTATTCATTGATGAAGTTCTACTGACCTTTCTCTTCTCCAAGCGGAATAGTCCCAGCTCTCACAGCCTTACTTTATAGGAGAGATGCGCCAGTCCCTTAATCATTTTCGTGGTCCTCCGTTGGACTGTCTCCAGTATGTTGATGTCTCTCTTGTGCTATGGAGCCCAGAACTGGCCACAGTACTCCAGGTGTGGCCTCACTAGTATTGAGCAGAGGGGAGGGATCACCGTCCCTCCACCTGCTGGCAGTAATTTGTCTAATGCAGCCCAGGATCCCATCTGCCGCCTTTGCAGCAAGGGCACATAGCTGGTTTAAGTTCAACTTGATGTCCACTGGGACCCCCAGGGCCTTTTCTGCCAAGCTGCTTTCCAGCTGGGCAGGCCCCAGCATGTACTGGTGCCTGTGGTTGTTCCTCCCCAGATACAGGACTTTGCACTTCATGCACTTCACTTTGCACCTTATTGAACTTCATGAGATTCCTGTCAGCCCATGTCTCCAGCCTGTTGAGGTCTCTTGGGTTAGCAGCATGACCCTCTCTCGTATCAGCCACTCTTCCCAGTCTGGTGTCATCTGCAAACATGCTGAAGATCCACTCTGCCCCATCATCCAGATCATTGATGGAGATGTTAAACAGGGCTGTACCCAGTATTGACTCCTGGGGTACATCGCTAGTCTCCAGATATCGCTGTTATGAGCACACTGTTGACTCCTGACCTATACCCTCTGCAGTGGTTGTGCAAATTCCTATGTGAACAGAGTCCACCTGAATTTTGAATTACTCTAGACACATCATAGCAGTGCATAAACAGTTGTGAGGATGCAGTGCAACATGGACCTGAAGTTCACGACGATCCAGATTCCTTCCTTTCCCTTATCCCCCCTTCCACAACAAGCCAAGGCACCCTCACTTTACATTGGGAGTTGGCTACAATGAATTCCAGTTGCCTGCTTTCCTTTTGTCCCTCTGGCACTGGAAAACCTCCCCTCTCCCTTTCTTTCTTTAAAAGGAGGTCTTTCACCTGACCCTGCAATGCAGCTAGTCTTTTTCCTGTCATTTCCTGCCCTATCCTCTCCTTGCTGGAGAAAACAGCACAAAACAAATCCGAAAGGTTGGTGGTAAGAAAAGAACCCGTAGATCTTTTCAAGTAGTTGAAAAGGCATCGCAGTCTTTGAGGAAATGGCCTGGATGGGAAATGGCCTGGATGCTGGTTTGCTCTTTTTTTTTTCCTTTTTTTTTTTTTTTTTTCTTTTCTTTTTCTTTTACTGTTTCAGGGAAAATGTGCTAATGAGGATGATGGTAACAATAAAAGCAATAATAATAATAGGGATAACCTACCTAACCTACCTTTTACCTAAAAGACAGTATTCTTTGTATATTTGTCACATTACTATCTTGAATCCTTTCTCCGTTTGGGTCTACTATTTCTAGTCCTATTCATGGTTACAGTAATATTCTGCTGGTATAAATGTAAAGTTGGTTTTCAGAAATAGCCAGAAAGGACAATGTATTTCACGGCCAGCTTTGGGGACTTCTTTCTCGCAGGCTGCTAAACCTGTCTGAATCATAGTTTTCCCATGAAAGCTGTTAGAAATTCTAAACAAGGAAAATTCAGCGTGTTGTTCTAATTGCATATTGAATAACTGTCCTAGGTCTAATAACTGCAAGTTTCTTTCAGCATCCAGAAAATTTGTTTATTATCTGTCTTTTAAAGGGAAAAGTAAATAACCATGATGTGTGAGGAAAGTGTGAGTTCAAAGCAATTCTGGGTCAACTCTTCTGAAATCAACGTGTCTTGTTTCAATTTTGCTTTAAATGATGGCTTTAAAAACTCAGTTTGCACCAGCTACAGACGGATATTTTAGTACAAGTCTGTTTGCAAACTAACCCATTAGCCATGAATTCTCATACAGAACTTCAGTGCAGAGCCGGTGATTGTTTTGCATTCAAAATTCCTATCTGCTGGATTAGAGGTATTCATGCCTATAAGCTTTGCTGTCAGTTGCAGCACCTCTTCATAAAGTCAATCGAAAATAACAAGAAACACAAGAGGTTACTGACTGGTCCTACTGCATTCTGCAAAGAATTCTTTGATGGTCACGGGGCAGTCCCAGTGCAAGGCGTGCATGTGTTGCTTCCCCACTGTAATGTGCTCACATAATCCTGCTACGTGGCAGTTTGAAGACTCTAAGTCTTGAATTTTATTTGACTACCGTTTGCTGACATACCCCCATCCACTGGAGTCCCACAGTGTCACAACATTGTTTTCTTTCAGCAAATAAAAATGCCTGTCACACACCTCCTTCCAGCTGAAGTTATCAACTATTTAACAATGAATTATGGAACTGTATTTAAGAGCTGAAGCGGCATTCCAATCACGTGTTCACAAAGGAGAATCCACCTTCGTATTTATTGCTGTGAAATAAACTCCCAAATCTAGACATTTCAACTGCAAGTGTCAAAATACTTGCAAGACATAATGGGGGGAAATAGCAAATTGTAACAAAACACAGAGCAACACCCCTACTACCCTGTAATTCCATAAAGGTGTTGCTAATCACATTTATTACTGTAACCTTCTTGCTAGAAATTAGAGCCTAATCACTACAGCTATGTAAATTTTTATTTTATTTTGATAAACACAATACTGGGCTGGTACAATGTGGGAAATTGTCATTCTTGGGTTTTATTTTGATACAAGGAGAGAACTTAATAATACTACTTCAGTTTTTCCTGTGGGAAGCAAAATGTTAAAGCTAAAGAAGCTGTGGACATGATGGACTGCTTTAAGACCAGAGCAGTTTTCTGTTTTTAATTAAAAAAAGAAATCTGTCTTTTCTCCTACCCCAAGGAAATTTGCATATTAAAAAGCTACAGAAATGAGGTTTATATTTATTCTTTATGGCTATGACATGGGGGAGAGGGCAGTTATTGTTCAGCATTGACATCAGTCTTAAGACTGCAGACTGCAGGCCTTTACAATAGAATTAGACTTTCGTGTTGCATAATGAGATTCATTATAATTGACATGCATAATTCCAATCATGTTCTGTGTTGATTCAGCCTTTTGTTGTCAAGACAGCCTGTTATTACATACTGAACTAACCTTACTCACATAAAACAATTAAAACAAAACATCTTCAAAGGTTCTTAGTTTGGGGTTTTCTTTTTCTTAGATGAATGCAAGGTACCCCTTTTCTCCCCACCCCCACCTCTCCTGCAGCATTTTCTCAGTGAAGCCAGAAAATCCAACGTGTAACAGAGAACAGTCTTTCCTCCATGAGAAAAACTGTTCTCAAAAGATGATCCCACAAGACAGTTTCATGAATGTGCATTCAACATTATAGTGTAGGAAACAACACTATAATAAATATATAAATTAATAAAGGCAGAAATGGGTTTCCAGTATTCCCAGAGTTGAGAAGCATGGCAATTAGTAAAGACTATCAAGGCTGTTAATGTTCATAAAGTGCCAATCAAGGTCACTCAGGGGTGCTAACTCACTAAACTATGGCAAAATCAGAAGGCTTGACCTTTTCAGCTGGTCTGGTTTTTTGGGTTTTTTGAAGAGAAATAATGAAAAGTTGGCCACACAATAACACAAATTTTTGCTAATAATTTATTTGAAATTATATTGGTGGTTTTACACTAGTTTTTCTTGGACAGTTTCTCACCTGAAGAACTGACAAAAATTGATACTGGATTTACAAAGAGGACTGAGATGCCTAAACAAACGGTTCACAGAATCACAGACTCACAGCGTGGTTGAGGTTGGAAGGGACCTCTGAAGGTCATCTTGTCCAAGCCTCCTGCTCAAGTAGGGTCACCTAGAGCCCGCTGTCCAGAACCATGTCCAAATGGCTTTTGAATATTTCCAAGGATGGAGACTCCACAGCCTTCCTGGGAAACCTGTGCCAGTGCTTGGTCACCTTCACAGTGAAAAAGTGTTTCCCGATGTTCAGAGAGAACCTTCTGAATTTCAGGTGGAGCCCAGTGCCTCTGGCCCTGTCCGGTATTTCAGTGCCTACCAGGACACCCATAAAAAACTCATTCTCATCTATAAAACCAATGGAGGGGACATTCATCTGGCCAAAGATATCTGTGATGGAGACATAAACATCTGAGTTGGTTAGCATCCTTCATAGCTAATAGAGAAAAATGGATATTTCTAGGGAGCCATTCATCTCATTTTAAAAAAGACATCTAAAATAAGTCAGATGAATTACATCCGCAAAATGCCCATTAGCCCCACTGACTTTCAGGGAAGTCTAAGCTGACTTCTTGTAGCTGTAGGCATCTGTACGGGGGCGCTGTCTGGTGTTCTTTCAAGACCATATGTACACTGGCAAGGTCACGGGGATGCGTGAACAAGCAGAGGTGTTCAAATATTGCCACACAAGCATCCTAATTTTCCCTACTATTTGGCAGGATTTACAAATTAGATGTTCTCTTATTTGTCCCATGTCCCACATATACAGACTGTTCTGGTCATAGGAGAGCACACACCTTGGAATTACAGTCTGTCTCAAAAGCATAAATGTCCACATAATTGTCACTGTGCCTGTCACTTAGGACACACTAATGAAGGGAAATCAGGCTAGAAGCAGAAGGGTCATATGTCAGTACTTACTTTTCACACAAAACAGTTGAAAGAATTTCCTTTCGCCGAGCTACAAAGGAAAATTGGCTTGAAGGGAAACGCCAGCATCTCACAAAGTTCAATCAACAGCTCTGGAGAGGGGTACCAGCGAGATTTCAGTGAGACCCGCATTGACCATTACTACAAAATGAAAATGTAACTGCCAGCAAGGCAGCCTGTCTGATTGCCAGTTAGGCAAATTAATCACCCACCGCCTCCCCTTGCCATGGGTGCACTACCGAGAAATAAGATCCAGGTCTGAGGGAATGAAGAGGCAAATCCAGAGCAGTGTTCTCAGCTCAAACCCCAAGTGAGACTCAGGCCTGGAGAGTAGGAGGAAGAGCGGGAAGCAAAGGCAGGCAGGAAGGGGCTGGTACCTGCTAGAGGCAAGGCTTCAGAAACCTCTTCCAAAATCCAGAGGACGGTACTTGCTAGTGGCCAGTGCAACTCAACCAAGACAGACTGCCTCCTGCGCAGCTCTGGCACTTGCTGAAGTGACTTCTCAATGGTTGCTGAAAGAACAACCACCCCTCGCTATTTGCTAGGGGTGGGAGAGAGACTCTGAAACATAAATTCAATTGAAAAGTCCTAGCCCAGAAGAACGTCATTGCTCCTCACATGTTGACTGTTCTGACTTAATAGTCTGAATGTGCAGTTTATCCAGTGAGACTGGGGGAAAGTCCAAAACTAAGGCTCAAACAAATAAAGCCTGAAGACAGGGTGATGGCCAAGACTGTAAAGAAAAGTCTGCTTGCTGGCTAACAACCAAGGTCCTCTTTGCCTTCTTATTTTACACCTATTCTATTTTAAAAGGGGTCACTAGGGGGATGCTGTGGCTTTCTGCAGTGGAGTTGCTCTGGCTCCAGAATCTTGGCTTTCATGAGAGAGGCTGCTTGGCAAGCTCTGGGGTTGGCAAATCTCAGCACCCTCTGCGTGGGGGCCTCACTGTTGCTTGAAAACTTTTATGGGCGCTTTCTTCAGAGTTGGGACTTTTATAATTCTCCTTTCAGTTATGGATTTCAAAGCCTATGAAATTACATCGCAGCTTTTCTTCACTCAAGAAGCCGAATGAAAGGGAACAGGACCAGCAGACAGGATTTATAGGACCTACACCCTTTTAGAGCAGCAGTGGGGAGAGAGTGTCTACAGCAGCACTGACATGAGGCAGCCACATCCCCAGCTTGGGCTGGGTTTTCGTGCAAATTCAGACAGTCAGACTTAGCTGTCTAAGTGCCCACTGTAGTCAGTGGAGATCCAGAGCTTGATTTAGTTGCCCTTTGTAATTCATAAGGTATTTGAACCATCCTCATGGTATGATAAGGGCCTACTGCATGGTCTTCTGAAGTGGCAGCTGGAGGCTAGAAGAAATACATTAGGGCATCTCATGTGGCACTAGATGCCTATATTTAGACAGATGACTACCACTTCAGATTGTCATTGACTGTAGGCTGAGAGGGTGCCTGGTGGACAAACACACAACATACATTGCAAGCTCCTAGATGAAGGTGTCTGCAATTAAGCGAAATTCACACTTAGGGCACCTCTCTTCAAATCACCTCTTCTTGTTTTTTAATGACACTTCTAGAAAAACATTTACCTTTGAGATCTTCATCTCTGTGCCAAATCCAATAAAATCATCCAATGGATGCTAAAGTGAACACAGTGTGAATACAATGTTTCCTAGGTATTTCAGTAACTCCCAACAGACCACACAGAGCAGTATCACCTAGTCTTCAATCATTCCACAAAGTTCAAGAGGTCCTGCCCCTTTCTGACTGTGGCAGACTGTTCAAGAAGTCTGGAAACTCATGTAGCTTGTGACCATCCCTGTCTGAGTAATGCCACAGGTATAAATTACTCTCTCAAGGACACAGCTATTGCTGCCACAAAAATGTTTGGAAGCCTGGGAAAAAAATAAATGACAGGATAAATAATAAAAATAACTGTAAATTAGTGGTCACCACTGAAAAAAAGGAAAAAATATTTTAATGAACTTGACAATATATTGGTGATAAAACAATGTCATCTAATTATTAGATACCACAGGGAGCTGTAGTAATTTGTGGAGCTATAGGACAACTGAAGGTTATGTTACTACACCTAAACAAGGAGCTGCTGCTTCTAGTTTTGTCTGACACAAGAGTTCCTGTGTAGCAAAGAAGGCTTTCCAGATTTACAAACAGCACCACTAACTTCTGCATCAGACTAGATTAAGTTTCTTGGTTATCATTCAAGATACATAAAAATGTTTCCCTTTAAGCCTTCTTGTATACAGATGTGTGTGTGAAATGAGACACATAAGTACAATTTTTCATTGTCACTTACTTTAAAAAATGGGAAGACCTGTTTTCCCAAAAAGATATACAAATTAATCAAAAGATTACATGTATAAGAAACATTAAAGGGGTTAAATTGCTGAGATAAGTTCATCTTCAGCAGAACAGCCATACCTCACAGACACCCAGATTTGTAATATGAAGTGCTAGGTACAGAAAATTCATATGCCTCTGAAGCTTTATAGAAAAATAAATGAGTAAAAAGATAATCTTATTTAGAACAAACCCATCAGAAATTTCAATACCATTAGGAAAGTTTGGTAAGACTGGAGACATCTACTTTGGGGAAAAGAAAGAGAAAGACAAGTGCAGGGGGAAGAAATTATGCACACTTTTTGCTATAACTAACTGAGGTACTCTGGCACCCTAAGGTGAATATTATACCATACCTATTTATAAAACTATTATCTTTGCCAACAGATATTACCCAGAGTCTCTATTAGCAAACAGCTGGAAGTATTTACATCCATATTTTTATCTCTTAGATTAACCAATCAAGCTTTTAGGCACCTTTGTTGATCCATTGTTTTTCAGCTTCAATTCTGAGTAAAACAATTTTAAAACTCCATGTTTAACTTGTCATCTCAAATCTATCCCTGTGTTTATATTTTTTTTGCTTTAATACAAATCTTTAAATTCAGTTTGCTTCCTTATTCTAATTAAATCTTCTCAAATGCTAGAGAAGAGTTTGAACTAATGTGAAAACTTGCTAGCTGATTAATAGCAGAAAAGCGTGAACAAATGCCTTGACTGGTGAAAGTCATCTTCCTCTGCTGACTATGATATACATCTGTGTGCACATGTGAGTAACATTCTCTGTTGACAATGTTTTCTCCTTTGCTTCCAGTGCTACTCCTATCAATCAATGGCAGTTCTTCAGGGAGAGTCTGTTAGACTCATTAGCTGAATTATACATATAATCATGCGCATGCAATACAGCTTTTTAAATCATTCTTATAAGCTAACATTTCCAGTAGTCTGTTGAAGTCTTATGATATGTAATCCCCTGTTGTAGTAGCATGAATGCTGTGAGACATGTTGAAGTAAGAGTCCCTAACACAGTGAACTACTGATTTATATATTTTTTTTTCTGTTTGGTTTTGAGTAAATATTGGAGGGACTTACATTCCAATATTCCACAGGGACTTACATTCATAAACGAGGTCTGCACTGTGTTTTTGTTTGAGGACTCCTTTACACCAGTGTGCCAGTGCAATGAAATCTTCCAGTGGGAGTAAAGTACAGCTACATTCACTTTAAGATTTCTTTGTACTCCTAGAGGGGACAGTTCAGAAGCTGGCTTTTGGTGAGCAGACATCTCAGGTCTGCAAGGTGATGGATACCCATAAAAGGTGCTAATGGAAATTGAGGCTATACAGTAGGTTTTGTCTTCATCTAAACGCACGCCATTTATGAAGATGTAGTTTAGGAACCCAAGAAATTTTGTCTGACTGACCAGAAGCTTTCTGCAAGAGGTAGTGTGCATGACTTTGAATCTTCAAACCAAAAATGTCTATCTACAAACACATAAAACCGTATATAAAACAAAAAAGCATTATATATTTCTTTCCTGCTGAACACATAAATGGGTTTTAAGGACGTAGGATTGTCCTTTCCCTAATGACTGTCTAAAATATGAACAGCATTCATTGCTGCTTGATGATAATAGTGACCTTATAATAGTTTCCATGGAAAGAATCCTGAGATCATAAACAGTGACAAAGTGAGTTTGTTAGTTACCAAACATACACATTCCAAAGGTACATGACATTTAATTCTAATCTATTTTTAGAAATCATAGGAAAATGAAGACAAATTAACTTTTTCCAGCAGAAGCACTTACATGGCATTTCCAAATACAATTACGGAGGAGAACTTCTAATTGACTATTATTAGAAATCAAGTCATTTTTATTACACACTGTAAGCTCTTCTCCAAAACAGGGTGTTTAGAAGGCAGCATTTATGATGGACTCAGTGAACTGACTGAGTCAGATGACCTAAATTCCTCTAAGCCCCTGTGCCTAATATTTTGTGTTAGATGACACTAGGCTGATACTCATTCAGCACCTTACTTAGGCTTTCTGAACTCCACTTCATATTACAGTGCAATGTGTCCTCACATACAGAGTCCAGAAAGCATAGCACAGGGTCTGGGACTCTCATCTTTGACGTAAAGAGATATTTGCCATTTATTGCAGGGTCTCTGATCCCTATATTGTGACCTTGTAGAGCGGTCTGCTCTGCAGACCGCAAAGAGTACCTGGAGGAAAAGAACTGCTTCCATTTAAGATGAAACCTTGCCACAAGGGAGAAGTTTTTTCCATGTACGTGTCCTTATAGGCAGTGGGAACATCTTGAATACAAGCGTGATTCTCCCCTTTCCCTTCACCGTGACATTCTCCAGCTCTTTCTCCAAGAAATTCTCACATCTCCCAAGATCCTGTCAGTAGCATCTGATAAAGGCTGACAGCAACAACTGAGGTTTGCTTTAAAACACAGAGCAAATACCTTTTGTACCCAAAGAAACAGTCCTCTGTTTTGTCATGCCCTTTCTTTACATCCACAGAGAAATCAGACTTTTTTGTCTGTACATTTAGAAGTTTTGCCTAACTTTTTTGGATAGAAGCACAGGGTGAAACACAGTCATTACTGATACGGCTATAAGGTGAAATACTCTTATATAGAAGCAATTACACCAGTAAAAATTCCTTTAGCAAAGGTAAGTTACTCCATTTGGAGGGGACTGTTAAAGCTACCTCTGCAGAAGAATCCTTTTGCCTCTGTCAACAGCTTCCTCTGGGAGCGGAGGAGGAGAGTAATGGTTAGGAAAGTTATGCCACACAGACCTGAGGAAGTACTGACAAGCCCACCATGTCTTCCCTGCTGGATAGAAGGCAATCATTTTCAGCCTGGTAGGCTATTGTAAAGCTAAATAAAGATAAAGGGAACATGTTAGATAATGAGATGCTCATAAACCACAGTGAAAAGGCCCATATAAGTATCTAGAGAGCAAGAACTATCATGGGGAGGAATGTTTAGTGGGTAAAAGCTGAAAACAGATTTTATGAAGACAAAACTGCATGGGCTACATACGTATTTTAATAACTGTATATGATCTACAGCATCTGTATAACACACAAAAGCACTGACAGTCCAGCAAAAACGGTACTAGTTCTGGAACACAAAGAATAAGTTTAACAGGGAAAATACATCCCCCATGAATTCTAGAATTGTGCACAGCTGGGGAAACCAGCAAAGTTTACATTATGATGTAGCAGCAGAGAATCAAGAGCTTCTGGGTAAGGTCAGAACAGTGGTATAGGGAAAGAAAGACATAGGGTTCGAACCTGCCCTGAGTGAAAGACGGAGACCTTCTCTGCCACCTTCCCATTGCCAGATAGAGGCTAGTTTCTGCAGGTGTAGTCATATTTATATAAGGGACAATGCAGACAGATTTTTTTGTGTTTCAGAAGGTATTTAGCTCACACAATGATAGCTATTGTAGTGTAACCTAGAATGCTTGACAGCAGGATGACGCACTGATTGCAGAATGCATTGCTACTAGTACTAATAAACACATTGTATGTAATTCCCAAAACAGACACTGTAAATCAGCTGTTTGAATTAGCTGCTGTATTTTTCCAAGAGTGGGATTATTTCTCATCTGTGGATGCCTCTACTACAATGATGGTCTTGGTACATTCAAATGTGTTTAAAGTGCACAGCAGAAGAGGTCATAAAAGGAAGGAAAGTTGGGTTTTTTTAAGCAGTGGAAGCCCTTCAACATTTGGCTGTTAGCTTGTATTATAAATAGTGCAGTAAACCCTGATGCTAACTCTTCTCTGAAACATCTATAATTAAAGGGTGATGGGCCAGATCGTGAATGCCTTGTTCAAAGTGAGACTGCTCGTGGTACAAAGTACACTCCGGAATGAGTAAGTGCATCATAATTTGTGCTGCTGCTGTCAGGGTTTAGTAATAGACTGCTATATAAATAGGTTCTTGGAAAGTACCAAAGTGTTCAAGCCATTGTAATTGCATTAATATAGCTGACAATAATCAGTAGGGAATATTCCAGGGTCTTCCGGTAAATTCTGATTGTGTTCACGCAAAGGTAACTCTTATAAGTCTGTGTTAGCATTGAGAAGTGTGTGTGGCTTGCATTAGTGTTTCTACTCAGAGGCAGTTGTGCAGACACAAAAAGCCCTTTGTATTACTCACAAGCGTGGGAATCCAAAGTCTTAATTTATTGACATCCTTCAGATGAAGATGAGAGATGGTGACTTTTAGAGCCTCTTGTTGCTGTTGGACTTCTTTGTTGCATGTATGTTTACCAGGCATCAATTTTCAAGGTATTTATATTTTGAGGATGTAGAGAGATGCTTTGCAAGGTTTTCAACAGACACTTTATTTCTGTTGAATGAGTGGGTTTTGATCTACACAGAAACTGAAAATTATCTCTTTGCATGTGGATCTTGAGAATTTGACTCTACAAAGTTCTTTATCTCAAATTGTTTTATCTCTTCTAGCTTCTTTTCCTCACTAAAAAAAGAACATTGACACTTTCTTTGCACATTGCAAATATTTGCAACATTTGAAGATTATGTAATAAATAATAGAATGTCATAATAAACACTTAGATTTCAAGAGCAACAAGAGCTAATGATTAGTACTGTTTTTAAAAATCTTAATAAAAGTATGATTCATTGGATGCATTCAAGCTAATTTTCTGTCCTTCTCTGCCTTTGAATTATGTGCTCTGAAGCCTCCTTTGGCTGCACATCTCTCTGATCCATTGGTCTCTGGCACACGTTCTGGTACTCTTTCTTTTTTTTTAGCCTTTCACATAAATGGGATGCCACAGCACAGTTGCCCTAGATCATCACAATAGTTTTGAGTGGCTGGTTTACAAGTAGCTTAAGCCCACCCACTCCCATACCTGTAAGGTCCAAGGATCATGTGTCAGCAGATGCAGACAGTCACTAAACACACAAAGATCCCAAAATCTGCCTTTAGCTAAGTCTTTACTGAAGCTGGTATAAGAAATATGTCAATCTACACAATGCAGCAAAATACTTACATGCATTTGCTTATCCCAGTTTCATCAGTATTCTTAAAAATAATTTACACAAATTCTGTGCTCAGTCAGGAATTTATAATCCCTCTTCCTTTCTGTGATTCCTTTCCTTAATTATGGTGTGTATCTGCCTCCACTTTGCAATTTGTTGCCTTCCTTCTTAGCTAATGTAAAAATTTCCCTCTACTATAAACATATCCCTTCAATTTTTACGGATCTTTTCTTCACTTCTGTACTCCTGATCTCTCTTGCTCTCAGTCTGCCATGTGCCATTTTTTGTGTGTCCCAGTGCTAGTATCTTGAATGTTTGTTCTTCTGGCTGAACTGTTCATGTCACTGAATTGCAGAGCTCTAGTCTATAGACCCAAGGCTGACTGAAATGGACTCTCCTGGTTAGGGTTATCTCATCTGGAGACAATGGCCACATCTTCAATGTATGGCTTATCCTTTGGTCTTCTCTTGCCTCACTGGCCTGCAATGCAATTATTAAGTTTTGTTATTAAGGTGGAGGAGGTTCTGTTCAAACTCATTAAAATAATGCTGCAGACCACTGGAACAGTGGTTTTATAGCATGAAACCAAGAGTATGTGTTCCAGCTTTGGGATGCATGAAAGCACATGAGAAGACACAAAGCCTAACAGTGTTAGAAGATGATGTAAGGCAAGGAAGACAAACCTGTGGCAGTCTAGACCACACTCATTTGCAGGAGCAGTCTTGGAAGTTGATAGAGCTGAAGACGACGTCCAGGCACTGTTGTGAGCAGCTGGTGGGAGCCCTTGGGATCAGAACAGAACTAGGAAAAAAGCCAACAAATAAACTGTGTGGAAGATCAGTAGTCCAATAGTTTCATTCACCCTCAGACCTTCTTTTGTTTAGAAATGTAAACGTACCAAAACAACCTAAATCCTCACATCCTGCTTTCACAGTTGTGTAATTTCATTAGCTTAAAATGAAGCAGTCTTCATTTAGATTCACATAATAGAAATTAAGACAGAGAGTTTTCAGTCATCAGTGTCACTTTAATATCTATATATTATTTTAACAGTAAGAGTTGTCAAATGACCCCCCCCCCTGTACCCCCTCCCCCCCCCCAAAAAAAAAAAATCCTTTCTACGTACTATATTATATGGATAAACCAAATTGTTCTTAATGAAGTTTTGGATGCACAGGTGTAACCAACAGCTGGATTTCACGTCTGTCAGTAGCAGTGATAATTTTTATTTTTT
The DNA here is from genome assembly GCA_013398295.1 of Chionis minor. NCBI lineage: Eukaryota > Metazoa > Chordata > Aves > Charadriiformes > Chionidae > Chionis > Chionis minor. Next base: position 391,435 of record VZSF01008518.1, on the reverse strand, counting down.
TATTTTAAGAAAAGTTTTCTGAAATCCCACCTCCGAGTTCTTAATACTCACATCGCCATGACTTACATCTCTACTAGTACATTTAGCACACCTAAAAACAACCAAACTGCCTCCTGGTAATTGTTCCAGGCCCATACTAACACTTAGCTGTTCCCAGAAGCTTTTTGAAAGGATATTAGTTGGCTTACACAAAAACAATGCCAAGGGCTGTTCAGGCAATTTAGCAGTACAGAGGATTGCATTTCAGTGCCTGGCAAAACTCACTGATACTGTTTAATTTCTTGGTATAGATGTAGTTGTGGTGAAACTGGATGACTGAGGTGCAGCTGTATTTCATTTACAAAAAAACCCAAACCAAACAAAACACAAAAACCCCCACCATATTAGAATTACAAGTGTAAAAAGGACTTTTAAAATTCATACAGCTTCTATACTATACACACAGTGGATGAGCAATGCTATCTATCTGTGGACTCTGAATATCTGATTGTATAGAGTGTCTCTTAGCCCCCCCATTAGTTCATGTATATAATTAATGCGAAGGACCTGCCTGCTACCTAACTACATTATCTTCCATAATGAAAAAGAAACATCCATACATGTTGTATTTAGGTTTTCATAATCATTTCAATTCTAATCCCCCATCATAAACCATTTATATCACTTCAGATATTATGTCTTTTGGAAGTTGTATCTTCCAGGCCTGTTGTCTCCTTGAAGACTGTTTCACTATCATTTATCTTTCAAGAAAGTAAAAAAGCTTGCGTATTGTGCAGGTACGGAAGAAATGTAGGCTATTCTAATTAAACAAATAAAATCAAGCAGATCTTCATAATAAAAGGCTGTGGAGCATTGTGATTTCAAGTTTTTCCTACAGAAGACTTTTGATGAATCAGTCTTTTGACTCCTATAAGAAATTGAGGAGGTAGATTCTGAAAAAAACATAACTGGCAGGCACAGTAGGCTTTCCATTTTGTCTCACTCAGTTGCAGTTGTAGCAGAAGCCTTCTCTTCAGCACTTCCCAACTTTTGCCTGCACAAAAATGTAGTCCTCCCATCCACATAATAATAGAGCCTTCTCGAGATTACAGAAAGGTCTAATGGGTTGCATAACTGATCAGCATCTTCAGTGTGTTAATTATGTGCTCTGCTATGAATACAGACGTATATTCAGCATATAACGTGTATTCATGACATACAACTACATCATTTGTTAAATGGGAATTGTTTAACACATGATCCACTTCCAAGTGGAACAGTGGCATTTGTGTCAATTCTTGTATAAAGTAGTGCTGGGTGACTTGTGAAATGAAAAACACCAAAGCAAAAAGGACTAAACATTCCCCTAGGTGTTGATAGTTTTCTCCTTCCTTGCTTCCTTCCTTCCTTCCTTCTTTCCTTCCTTCCTTCCTTCCTTCCTTCCTTCCTTCCTTCCTTCCTTCCTTCCCAGTTTTCACCTGAAAGCTGTAAAGATGTCACTTAAAATAACCAACAGCAGAAGGCTGACAGATCATCAGTGTAGAAAGTCCATATTTGATTTCCTTCCAGACACAGCTTCTAAGCTAGACATGTAAACCCGTGCAAACATAAAATAAAACTGGACAATTTTTATGTGGATTACATGTTAATTACCATCTGCACTAACAAAAGCCCTTTTTTTGTCTGCTTTGAAAGATGAGTTAATATTGGATTACTACTTAAAACATCCTACAGTCAGTGAGGCAATTCTCTTCCAAAATAAAAATAGCTTGGAGAAAATCTTGCCCTGTTTTCAGGCTTGCTAAAATTGCAATAAGCTTGGTTCATGCTTTGACTAGCTGGCAAACATAGGTTATGAATTAGTAGGAGGACATGTGTGTGCACTGTTCAATGATAATGAGAAAAGCTGAGAAACTCTTTCATTGTGAATCTGTGAATGAATGTAGAAATTCAAAACCCCAGCAGTAGTTCTCTCAGTTACTCTGGTCATCAAGCTATTAAAAAATTTTAGCAAGTGGGATTCTGCCCTTTTATTCTGTTACCTCTTTGCATTGTTTGAAACAAGTCAGAGATGCAGGAGAGAAATTAGAAACAGCTTACTGGAGAACCAGTAAAAAACCATAGGTATAGGGTCCTCTGAGAAAAAAGTCTCTATTCTTACAGGTGGTTTTTCTGTTGAGACGAAGACTGATTTAGGACCAAAATGAACTCCTCTTATAAGTGGCAAATAGGTCCCTACTGTCTGCAGATCAGAAGCAAACTGAAACAGTGAGGAAGTCAGAGCCATTGTTACAAATAACAACTTTCCCACCAGGGTTTTGGTTGGTTCTGGAGGTTTTTTTCAGATTTTCAGGAGGGAGTGATAAACTTGACAGCCTGTTCATTGTACTGCAGAAATAAAAACCAACAAACAAACAAACAGACAAACAGCCAAGAAAATTTTTAAACTAAACTTCTTTTTTTTTAACGTCTAGGTCACAGTCCTTTTTCCTCTTTTTTCCAGGACCTAATTTCATGGGCCACTTTTATATCTCAGTGTGATTATATATGAATGAAGTCCCTGACACATAGAAAGGACAAGGTCAATACAGATGAAAAATAGACACAACAATAATCTTTTTATAAAGGAATAATGGCATTCATATTCATAATGATAAATTTTAATCAAATAGCACAAAAAGACCCAGCAACACAAAGGCTAGATAGCTAGTGGAGAACTCCTTGCTCAGTTATTCCTCATAATAATAATGACAGCATTCATCGTTTGATTTTAAATGTCAGAATGAAACCAGTTCACACAACCATCTTCAGGGAAAAAAATAAAACTAAAAGAAATGGACTGAGTTTCATTTGAGGCCCTTAAAAAGTGGAGGGGGGAAAAGGGAAGGGGACAAAGACCTTTGGAAAGAGGCAAGTCAGAGAATAGGAATGCACTGCCTATGAACATGAATAGCGTTCCTAGGGACATTTGGAATGAAAGTATGACATCCTCTGAAATACACTGGCTGTTTTGCAACAGTGAAAGACCTCTGTTACATCCACCTGGTGTCACTGGGTTTTCAGGTGGCTGCATGGTGAAAATTGAAAGCAGATCTTAACCATTATGTAGCAGATTGCATTTTTTAACATCCATTTTCACTGAGGCTAGTGTTCTTTCCCATAGTATTTTTAGTGACCAGATGAGAGTTTCAGTGCGAGCTGAGCTTTTACTATTGTTTTGGTTTTAGCTGCCAGGAAAAAAATGACCTCTTACAGCCTTCAGCAAGTCTGGCTTGTGTTTAGATGGATGATCAACTACATTTCAATTTAAGTGAAAATAGCTCTATGCAGAAATAGGTTGAGAGCCAGCACCCTGGACGTGCAGGGAAGGAAGAACTAAACAGTCCCTTCTTCATCCTATTAAATGGTTAGCATAAAAGGGGATAATGAGAACAGTCCTTGCCTTCAAGAGAGGAAAGATTGCTTCCCCTGTGGAGTGCCTCAGCTGAAAAATGGTATGGGGAGGGAGTGCAACAGGAAAAGCAACTGCTCTTTTGCTTCTGCCTCGCGGTAGGCACTGTGCCTGGTTTGCTGAGGAGGGGACAGTATGCCACATTCATTAGGGGACTGTAGGAAAGAAACGCCTAGTACATATGGGAAATCTGATGGGTCATTGTGCTTCCCTCATGAGCAACACCTCTTCATGATCCCTCAAGGACAGTGTCCATTCTGCACCTCCTAACTAGGTGGCATCCTCCTGAAAGGCAGATGAGTTTGTTGTGAAGTGCTAGATACATAAAAGAGCACCTAAAACAATACCTAAAACCAAGGTAATTTTATACGGTCCTGGGCAGAAGACTTGATTTGCTTTTCTTTATGCATGTTGTCTATTAATTTACTGTAAGATACACAAGTCTCTGTGCAAGAAACAAACTAAAAATGGGAAAATATTTCACAGAGGGCCTCAAAAAGAAAAATAAATATACCCTGTCAATATGTTAGCTCAGACTGAGATATAAGCAAATGTTAGGAGACAAAGGAATGAAGCGTATTCTCCTCAAAAATGAAAGGGAATATTAAACCAATACACCAACAGATTGCTATTAGTGTTCTGGACGGTCTAATCAGAGCACATGCTCAGGACATAACTTTACAGTCCCATCCACAGCTGAAACATATTTGACATAGTCTGTTAGCTCGTGATCACATTTTTGTGGACAACAAAGTAAACCTGAATAAAAGACAGTGCAGTGAATATATTCATGCACACAAACATGAGTAGTGTTGAGAACACAGGAAAATTATTTCCATAACTGCATGTCCACTAGTCTCACAAACTCTTCCATGAGGAACCAAAATAGATTCTTCAGACAGCCAAATTTTCTTGCAAACAATCATCTCATTTGTCTTAAGACATTTGAAGGCAAACTGTTGCTACTGGCCTGCAGGGTTAAAATCTAAGAAAATCTCTTGGTTCAGATTCAAACAAAGGAGAAAATAGAAAAATAGAAGAAGAACTCACCAAAACCCACGGTTTATTTTGTTGCAGCTTTAAACTTAACAAACAGTCACAACTAATTATTATGTATTTTGCAAAAAGCAGAGAAAAACTGAATGCTCACCACAGCTGTATGCTTTGATGCCAAGCTTTAGTCTGCAGTCAAACTTTATGGCAAATTTATAAGCCGTGTAATATGTTAGGTTTTAGCAGGTCTGCTGACACAGCCTTTTACTATGGTGCTCACAAAAGCAATAAATAAGCTTGGCATTTTTTATTTATGGTAGCATAAGAGCTTGATCTACATTCCATCAAACTCAATGGGAGTCTCTCCATTGACTTCAGTGGAAGCTGAATCAGGCACATAAATGAGATGGGAGACGGGCTTGGAGAGCTTAATTCAGAGCTGAGACCAACAAGGATTCAAATAGATGGGAAGGTGTTTTACTTATTCTTTCGCGTTCTCCAGGTGATCTGTAAACTGCGCGTGAGAATTTGATGTACATTTGAGGCTTGTATTTGTGTGCACGGTGCATGAATCAGCCCTGGCCTCTGCCTTGAAATGCTTACAGGGATTTTGTAGGCGGGAAGCCATTTCATTGTGAAAACTGGCTTCAGAGGATTCCTACCATCCTCTAAAGCATACAGGGACAAGAAGGAAGGGTAACATTTTGGCAGTTTAGGCCATGAATGAATCACAGTTGCCAACACAGTCCTTCAGCAACACGGCTTCTCTGTGAAATCCAGGTGGAGCCCAAGAAGGATGTCAAGATAATTGATGCCACTGTCATCACAGGACGCGGAGGGAAATAAGTAGAAACTGAGCCATCAAACAGCAGCCTTCTCTTATCATGTTAGGTGCTAAACCCCAACTGCCTGAAGTGAAGGGGACCTGTTCTCATAGAAATAATGAAGAGGCCAAGAGGTACAAGTAGGTTGACCAGTTACTTCCACACAGCCAAACTGCAGCGGGGAATTTCTAAAGCTAAGGTTGCCTGTCACTGAAACTTCAAAACTGAGTTGACTGGTAAATATCACAGAGTAAATTATTTCCTCCTTTTTCGAAATTTTACAACCCAAGCTAGACAGGCACAGTGGTTATATAATTGATGACCTAGTGTGAAAGTATCATCCCTCTGTTAAGTCGACCAGGAACTTCAAATTATTTTAAGCGTCTATAAATTCTATACAATCTTCACATCATGCATTACAATGGAATATGTTTGTTACCTTTTGTAGTTAGGCCCTTAGAGCTCGGTTTAGTCTCATACTCTTTCTGTGTCATCAGATACAAGTTTCCTTGCCATTATTCACCTATACTTTTGTCAGAGTACTCTGACATTGTGTTGCTGCATTTGATTTTAAAATGATTATGGTTGTTCAGGCTTTGTGGTTAAAAAGCCACTTGGGCTAAAATTTGTATCGTGAAGCTACAGGCATTTAAGAGGCCACACAATGACTGTGACAGCATGGATTACTTTCTGACAAATAGGTTTCCCATCAAATTCACACCAGTTGTAGATGAGGTTGTGCAAATGGAAGGTAATGGAATGCATGTGATGGGTGAGAAATTAAGATGAGCACAATGAAAGCCAATCCTGTTTTTCATACCTAACTTCATAGAATCACAGAACGGTTTGGGTTCGAAGGGACCTTCAAAAATCATCTAGTTCAACAACCCTGCAACAGGCATGGATGTCTTTGACCAAATTAGGTTGCTCAAAGCCCTGTCCATTTCAGCACAAGCAAATACTATGTAAAATTAGACCAGAATGGATCTACTCTTAGACTGGGGAAAAAAAAAGAAAAAAAAAAAAAGGTAATTTCCAACTCTAAAAGTCTATAAATAGGTCATTGGCCGTCTAGTTTTATTTGTCAAAGAAATTCAACTAAAATTACAACTGGGTGAAAGTCTGCCACAAAATACTCCACATGATATCTGAAAACAAAAAAAAGTCATGCTAGGAAAATAGCTGATTAAAGATTTTACACAAATGGATTTTTTTTTTTCAATGAAAGCATGCACTTCAGCTTACTAATTGCATACTTTTTGTGTGTGTGACTTTGGAGGTTATGATTTTAACAGCTTTCCACTAATTTACCCTTTTTATCACCAGATGAAAGGTATGTTTTTCTGTTCTATGAAATGAGCACCTAGTTGCTGGCCAAAAAGCTACATGTTTATTAAATTTAACTAATAACAGCACGTTCTTTAGTAGATAGAGTATCCTGGGAATAACTCCAGGAATGCGAAGCTTCACTCTCACCTTTTTTTTCTTTTGAACCAACTTTATTTACTTATAAGACTCTCATAGGAATGTAAATGACTCTTCCATCACTTTTCCTCCACCATTACTTTTCTTCAATCTGATGAGTACCTAATAAAATATTAACTTAGTTTGTGCCTAGGGTAAAATGTACGATAGGGACATAACAGTCATATGTGTAATCAACCTAAGGTTCCTGTTCTTCCTTTTCCTGCCAGAAAAAATGCAAACATAGCAATTTTTTAGGCTTTTCTTCAGATGGCTAATGAAGAATCATCATTCGCTTTAATTCAGTCATTAATGTTGTTCACTATTATTGGTATCGGACTGGTGTCAAATGCAAAGGAGAGCAAAAAAGTACATGCCATCTTAATGCAGTATAAACTAGAGGATCATGCTTATTATTTACTCCTATTACAATTAGATATCCATATTTCCATTATTAGTATTGAGAAGTTACCACTTTATATGCTTGACTGATTTCTCCTGCTGGAGAGAACGGAAGCTGAGAGTTCTCTGCACCTCTGGAAATATCAAGCTACTTTTGCTTGAGAGTCTCAAGGTGCATGGATTTAACGTCCTGCTTGAAAAATGCGAACACTATGCCTGGCAACTCAAAGAAGTTGTCCAGCTGCAAAGCTCCTATGTATTTTTACTAATCAATACCCTTGATTACCCTTTCCCATACTCATTACCTTATTGCAAAACCTAGATGCTCTCAGGCATTTGTTAGATACCATAAGTGGCAAAGGTAACACTAGAATTTGGGTATTCTTGGTTTCTGGCCAAAAGTAGTAGGAAATTTCTTTTTAGAGAAGAGTATCAACTGTAGACTTCAGAACTTGGTTACAAGGCTATTCTGCATTAAGAAACAGATGTCTTCATTTCTATCACTTGATCAAATTCTGCAAGTAAGCATCCACTCAGACTTTGCTGTTATTGTTGGTTTCATTCCCGTCCATACATAAAATTCCCTCAATTTCCAGGATGCTTTTATTCTGATTTTCATTGTGTGTTTAGTATGTGAATCGAAACTGGAGTATGGCTTTCACTCAGCCTGATCACACCCTGTCCCTCTAACCCTTACTGTCGTCATGTGCTTCTTACAGCTTCATTCACATGCTTAGGGAGGCAGTGAGATCCACTGGCAAAAGACCGCAGGGAGTATGAGTGTATGCCCAGAAGACCAGAAGGATGTCACCTCCACTGTCCCAGGGGACCACTGCACCAACCAGACAGCAGCAGCCTTAAAGGTACTCCTGCCCCTGGGCTGGGCTCAACCAGGTTCCAGTCTTCAGCTGCCTTTGTATGAAATGATGCTACCCAGGGCTCTGAACCCCGTACCTTCCTTGTTCTGATCCTACCAGAGCCCTCCAGAAATGACTCACTTTTGTCCCTCAGGCCTTCACTTCATGCTGTGATGACGCTTCCTATCAGCTACAGCTTTATGCGGACTAGTGGAGAAAGGAGGGCATTTTCATTTACCCATACAGGACAAGATAGCACGTAACTATGAACCTATCTGTATTTATGTCTGAGAAGAAAGTACTCTAGAAGGCTGCATAACAGCCTTGGAATTTGGCTATATGTTCATCCATACAATTTTTGGTCCAAACTCAAATTAATGTGTTGCAGAGATGAAAACTAGTAGTTGTAGAGCAGTACCCAGCAACTTGCTCCAACAGTTCAGTCCAGAAAGTATAGAAAATGATATCAAGTTATAACTGCAGAGGACGTTTGAAATAGCAATATACAAAAATCCATCTGAATAGCTCCAAACTGTAATTTGGCCATGATTAACAGGTCCTACTTCTGCAAAAATATGAGTGGACCATGCAGCCAAGCCCTCAGCTTTACATCAGCTATCAAATATTGTTAATAGAGCTTTTTGTCACATTTGGATTTTATTCATAGAAACCCACCACCACTCTATTCTAAATCTTTAGTAAGGCAATCAGCAGAGTAGCTTTCTTTAGCTGCGACAAACTTGTTAATATAAGCAAATAGTTTCTTTTTAATGAAGACAGACATGTTAATTTCCAATGACATGACTATGTCATGGAACAACTTAAGCAAATGACTGTATTCAAATTTGCCCCCAAAAGAAGATGTCAGCTTTTGTTTAGCAAGAGGAGGAGTGTGCCAATCAGTCCCTCTAGGGCAGTAGTAAACTCTTTACTATAATCATTGAGCAATTGTTCACCTTAGTAATCCTATTACTAAATGATTATTTAGTCTACCCACAGTTGGACCACAGCAGTGGTCTTCCCAGGCAAAAAACTGTTCATGGGTGTGAGCAGTATTTTCATGCTCTGGTCCTTTGACATCTATATTTCATGTATGGGGAAGGAATCTTTCCTGTTAAATATCCCACACACATATCAGTGCCCAAACATGCAAAGCCCACGTGTGAGTCAGTCTCAAGTGCCATTGAAGTACAGCCATGTACTTTTATGCAACTATCTTTCTTACGGATCACAAGACACCAATATTTAGTCTAAAATGCTGCAGCACAGTAGAAACCCTCAGTATTTCCTACCACCTACATTTTTAGATTCCTGGATGACTGTCAGAAAGCTTGCGGACAGAATATACTGCTGAGTGTATATTTAAATAGCCAGAAAAAGAAAAAAAAAAAAAAGACTGATCCTGTTTAGACCTGCATGCATTGCTAATATGTGTGTTGCTGGAAAGGTGTTGTTTTGCATAGAGTAACGACCAAGGATGGACTGAGGAGTGAGTCTGGCATAGTTTTGCGTGGATCATCTGCACCTGAAAATGTTTTCCATCTATACATATTACAACTATTCTTTTATTTATAAAACTCTCTGCCTACATGGTCCTGTTTTACACATGCATATGTTTGTGTTTATAGCCAGAGCTGAAGGAGATGGTTTTGTGTCGGGGCTGTGCCCACTGCCCTGTTCCTCATATGGCTGGCTCAGATGCTTTTCTTCTCCGCTCCCAGTACGTCCCCTCTGCTGGACTGATTTCAGCTAGTCTTCCACTCTTTCCAGCATATTTTGATACTGTGTCCGTTCCCACAGGCTCGCGTGATCCCGGCTGAGCATTGTCACGAACATGTGTGTGTGTATGTGTGTGTATATGTGCGTGTATGAAACGGAGACTTGGAACTGGATACACTGACAGCGAGAGGGGAACTTAGCTGGTGGTCGGGATCTGCGCTAGACCTCTGCAAAGGAGTGGCCTTTTTCCTCACAGATGTGCTGGGTTTGGTAACACTCCAGTTTTACCCAGGGAGTAATCCCAGCATGGATAAAAATGTTTATGGTTGTTCTTGGAAACGATTCCATATAAAATAATGTTTGCATTGGTTTCATACTATCATTTCAGCAATTGTAAGTTCTTGAAGAAACGGAAAGCAAAGAAACATTGATAAAAATAATAACAGAAAGGATTGTTTTTTGAGAATATACTGGTACATAATGGTGCTCAGCAGCACTATTATTATTACAAGTTGCTCAAAGTTTCCACTCACAATCACTTTTTACAGAATGCAATGTCCTGGACATTTCAAAACATAGTTTGGTCAGATTTGATATACAAGGCACCTATAATCTCAGCAAGGCACTTTGAAGAGATCTTATCTGCTTACACCCAAAACTTCCTTGTCCTCAGGACCCTTTGTAAAGCAAAATACTCTTTTCGCTGAAGAGAGACCCAACATAAACAGTCCCAGAGAAAATGAAGGCTTGGGGTTTTTTCCAGCTTTTACATTGATAGGTTTTCTTACCCACGATGAAGATTAATTCACAGGGAGTTGCAGAAAAGGCAGTGAAAGGTTTGGGATCTGAAAGGCACTACTCAATATAATCAAATGGTTACTGTGTTGGAGGAGCTGCACCCTCCTACCAAGCAACAAGCAGCACCAGATCATTAGTCTGCCTGAAGGAGGTGTGTGGAAAGAATTAAGTAAAGCTGTTTGATTTTTGGCTGGTGGGAGGTTTGGGGTGGATTGCAGAATGAAGGAGATGAGACACATGAAGCTTTAGAAACCCACTCGTAGATGGAGATTGCAAGCCACATACTAATTGCCTGCCCACACAGCACCGGTGGCAATGCAGAAACGTGGGTGCTGCCAGTGGGGGTGGCTGTGAATCCTGAAGGATGAGAGATCTTCCTCAGGCTCTGCACACTGGTGAGAAGTGGTTGAAGCTGAGATTTTTCTTTGGACAGGCAAAAAGAATAGACTACACCTAACATATCCTTTAATCCTGAAGGCATCTCATGAAAAGAGGTTCTGTGGCTTAATACACCAGTGCTAAAAAGGATTTCTATGGATTTAACCAAACAATACATGGTGAGGGGTAGTAAACTAGATATCTAATAACAAGACATTCTTCATGTTTGCTTTATATACTGTGGATGATGCAGAAGCACTCTGTAATTCTACAGTCTTTTGCCATGAAATTTGTACGTAAAAAATATCAGCATCTCAGCATGAGGTACAGGAACCATGGAACTGTAATAGGATCTCTGGATTTTAGTCTATGAATGTTTATTTTCGAGTGGCGTAAGATAAAAGAACAAGTTGAAGGAAACAATGCTGCAATCAGTGGTCCTTGAACTTTTGCATTGTTTTGGACTGACGGCCAAGATCCTGACATGTCCCAAGGTTTCATTTAAAACATCATCTGGGCTTTCTGTTTCTCTAAGGTTGCACAGTTGCTTGTATTCTGTTGTCTTCTAAGAATCAGCATTATGCAGTAGGTTTTTTTTCTCCAGCATTATTTTTGAGGTGGCAGAAGGGCAACTTATGAGTGCACTGTTTTATCCACCACTGTCATAATTTCTGTTGTTTAGAACTGGCCCACTGATTAATATAAAGCCTTGGGTTTTTTTGTCTTTTGAATTTTAGGTATCAGCAAACTATCTTACCTATTTTTGACAAAACTTTTGAACCTTGCGTATTCTCTGCTAGTGCAGAATTGAAGTAGTTCCTAATCATTCCTGATTTTCATCCTTAAAAAATCTCTACCATGGTAGTATAAAACCCCTCTGATTTAGATATAGGGAATGGAGAAACAACAAGATTAAATGGAACATAATATCATATAGAAAGATGACAATTAAATCCAGCTCTTTGGCTAACACCCTGGGAGACCCCTCCAATTACACAGTTCTCTAGAATTCTCCTTTTCAGGACACACACATATTGAAACAAGCAATTATTTTTATCCTGCTTTAACTTTGAGGCGCACAACTAGTTTACTTAGCCATGCAAGAACACGTCAACAAAAAGCATCATATGCAAAATTTAGCAGTGATCTGAGATACTTTTCCGTATCTTGATTATGATTTCTTCAGAGTGTGACAACTAGGGCTGTAGGCCACATCAGATGTCCCTGGTGTCTTACGTCCACTAAAGAAAATATTTTCTGGAGAGCTTATCCTTCTTGTATGCAATATTATTTCACTAATGATATTAGTATCCCCCATTTTGCTGAAGGCTGTTGTGAGTATTCGATGTCCTTGAGGGTTGGAGGAAAATTCTCATGGTTTTTTGTGCAGATATTTGGGGCCTCATCCAAGTCCATTGGATCACACCCCAATCCACACTTTTGTGTATTCTCATAGAAAGCTTTCATCTGTTAATTGCTGCCACATCTGTCTCTCTTTAAAATTTATTGTAATAGTTGATGAATCCCTAATAAAATAAAGCACATATTGTATTTGTTTCTTTTTTTATTCAGCACTAATGACTTACATATTGACAATTTTTTTGTTTTCTTTTGGTAATTTTGTTGGTTTGGGTGTTGGGTTTTTTTCTACAGGAAGCCCATCTCTCTGGAAAGGCACATGAAAAATCACCCTAGAATTGAGTTGTTTGAGTCTTTATACAGCCACTTATACATCTTAAATATTAAAATCCATAATGACCTCCTCCAGCTTTTGGCCAGCTTGACAGTGGCTGCCCCCCTTGGCTTTGTGTTAGACTGTTTCCTTTTTTTAGCTTTAATTTTTGTATTACATTTACCTAGTGGGATTAGCCTGAGGGCTTTGCTTTTGGGTGCTTCAAAATGTCATGGGGAAGGGAGTTCAATACTTTCGTCTTTTTAACTAGCCTAAAATAGACCATGTTCTGCTAGCTGCAGAGGTATTCTCACTTCTGTCACCATCAGAGAGAGGCTCTTTAAAAGTCTTGTTCTCTATTTCAAATTTATGGTGGTAACTTCACTGAAGAAGATGAAGACTTTTCTCTACAGTCAAATCTTCTTGGCACCAGAAGCTGAATCAATTCGGTTTTGGACTCTTGTCTTTTGACAGACATTTATTCCTGTGGCATTCTTCTTATGAACTCGCTTGGAAATGTGCCCGGGATTATTTTTGTTTATTCCTTCCAAATTCCATTCCACCCGCACTAACATAGAATTTTAATCCTTCCCTGCTGGCAGTGAGGGGGTTTGTTACAATACTGGAGAAATATGTTAAAGAAACCTTTTTTTTTTTTCAACCAGTCCTCCAAATTCTCGGTCTCTGCCAGTAGTTTGAAGGGACACTGTCTTCATCACTCATTCCAAGCTGACCAAGACAGACATTGTTCTGCCTCCCTGGAAGCTCAAGTCCAGAGAGAGTGGAAGAGTCTTGGTGTCCCCTCTGCCTTGACAGAGGCCCTTGTGCTCCGAAGCACAAGGAGAACTCGAGCTGTGCAGCGCCCGCCTTTTTGTTAACACACACGCAGGGCTGGGATATTTCTAACTCTTCGCAATCAAAGCTTGGTTGTTTTGCTAATCTAATTCAGGTGGGATTCACAACAGTTTCTTCAAGATGGGTTCTCAGCACCACATGTAAGAACTCGGGCAGCCTGTACCTTCCACTCCCTCAGTTGTTTATGCCAGTTTATGCCTTCCATTACCTCTGGGCGAAACAGTGCCAAGCCCTTCTGTAAACAAGCAGAGCTATTACAAGGTGCTCGCACAAAGAAGGAAACCTGACATTTTGTCCGAATGGTGGCAAACTGCAAATGTGCCTTGAGCTCTGGGATTAAGCAGTGCCACAGAGGGTGCTGTGCCATCCCCTGGGGGCTCTCTCGGCTGCAGCATCCCCATTAACCCCAGCTGCCATGAGGGGCACAGGAAAGGATTTGTTCAAGTTTCAGGACCAACATCTTGAAGCAATTCGGAGCTACCAGCAGGAGCCAGGAAAAGGAGCAGAGCTCTGGTGTGATGTTCTCTCCACCATCTAATACTTTGAGGACGCGAGTTGCTGCAGGCTGAACCAGTTACTGCTTTCATGTGGCTTTCCACTTCATCTCCCAGAAAAGTCAGCTATATTGGGGTTTGATTCTTCACTTGGCCTTACCTGGCACCTGTCTTGCATCTACTCTTTTTGATGATGAAATATCTGTTACTCAGATGCTTCACTGCATTGTTATTATTATTATTATTACTTTAGGTTGATATATCCCCCTCCTCCTTCCCAAATAATGCTACAACTTCAAGACACTACGTTCATCAGATGAAAAATCTGGTCCTTATTGCTAAGATTAAGCTTTTCATGATGTATCACACAAATAAGTGTATTAGACTTCCATACAGTTCTTTGGCCATGCTGCCTATCTGCTAGTCTAAGTGGTAGCAAGGAAGGTCTGTATCAGTACCCAGAGAGGCGTAGAAGGGCTCTAGGGATTACAGTTTGCCCCACACAGGTTTTTGATTTGCTGATTTAACTAAGGTGGTGGTGATATTTAGTGAAGATCTTTCTATTTACAGAGATTTATTGGATATCTTTATCATTATCAGTCTTACTTTGTGTCTCTAAGATGGACTTACACCTACTTATTTGTGTGTTATTGATCTAAAGAGATGTGTAGGCACTTTCTCACTAGTGATATTGAATTCTGGCCCTTCTCCTAATGCATTCCAGGAAGCGTGCATTCCTCACCATTAGAAATGTTCAACTAACGTGATTCCTGCCACTTTCACTCACAGAGGCAGCATTGGGTAGAAATATTTGTTTTTTATAACACGAGATTTTGATTTTCCATCAACAACCACAGCTTGTACTCCTGTAAACTTCAACGTATTAAGGCGAATCACCCCTTTTAAGGATCTGGTTTATGCATAATAGTCTGCTAGAGGATGGGCCTAGATAACAATATTAGCATTTCCATCCGCTAAATGGAACAATATATTGAAACTGAGTTTGGCTGTGTCTTGATTTGGTATGCAATATGATAAAGGACAAATAGTGCTTGTCTTTACAGAAACTGTTTATTAGATCATTTTCCTGTTCTTTTCACTTTTACTTTAGTGTTGAAAGAATGTAATCTACCTTCAACAGCCTTACAAAAGTTATGGCATTTACATAACCTCTTAGTGATCCTGCCTAAAAATTCAGAATGTGGGGGGCAGGGGGGATTTATTTGAGAAATGTCCTGGTTCGCAATCTATATGCCTCAGGTCAGACTCATTTGCTACCAAAATCATCTGCCTGGAGAACCTGTATCCTTATTACCCAATAAGCAGGATTCCATGTGATGGCAGTCATAGAGAATCTGGAAGCCTTATTTTGTATGTTTTTCCAGAAATCAGATGCTACCTAAAAGTGATGTGGAATTTCATAAATTATTTGTAAAGATGAAAAGATGCAATTGGGTTCTGAGCTTGACTACTCTTTGATTTTCAGAGTATATTTACCTTTGTTCCTCATGGCTCATTGCTGTTCTCTTTTGGCTCAAAATAATCATTTGGTTTAGAGCTGTGGAATCGGTAAACATGATCCTGAACTAACTCACTTCTTGTCTGTGATTTTTTTTCTAGTTTGTTGCTTGATTAAGGGATGTGTGTTTTTTAAACGGAATTAGCCCTAAATTTGTTGCATCTGTAAGTCTGCTTATTACTGTTGTTAAGTATCAATGTCCTCTTTTGAGCAATAGTTTCATTTAATATAGCTATATAGTGCCATTGTTTTTTCAGACCACCCTGCAACTTGTTCAATATCTACCTATTGCTCTGGTTGTACTGCTTTTTGTACTCTGCTTACAATGAAGATGCAATTTCCAGCTGTAGAGAAGGATACAAGATATCTCTAGTGAAAACAGGTTTTTTCCAGAGATGAGATAGGTCAAACTGTGAACAGCAGTGCAGACCATTGCACTTTTTTTGGACCGTTTCTACCTGTCTTCCATAAGCCTGGAGTAAAGGATATGTACATGAAAAAGTACTATAGATCTAGTATCACTTCTTCATGAAGTGGAGCATAACTGTGCCTGCAAAGGGAAGGGCATCCAGCTCCCCTGACTGAGGTGCTTCACTCTCATCTCCTTTTTAAGTGCCTCATGATACATTCCTCAACAAGGAAGTGTCAGTTTGTTCCAACAGGGGTACCCTCAACTACATCCAGAGGGACATCCTGTTCACCTAATGCAAGTGTACATCTAACCTTCAGCAGATATCTTTCTCTAGCTTCCACTTTTGACTTTTGGCTTTAATTAATCATTTAAATAAGGCCACCTTTCTGTCTCTACTAACAGCATTGTGTACCTCCTTCAGGCACAGTTTCACCAGACAACTAAGCTAAACACATCCAGATCTGGTCCTCCCCGAAAGGACTCTTGTGAAACTAGAATTTCTGTATCTTTAGTTTAAATTTTGTGAATAGAGTTGTCAAAAAAATAATAAAAATCCATTTATATCTGTGAAAACATCACAGTTATTTATTTGGTCATCACTAAAAATGTAGAAAGTACTGTTCTGGATTAAAAAAACAAGCAAGCAAACAAAAGGACCACTCAGTTTGCTTAAAGTTAACACAGGCAGGCAAACAGCTTCTGAAGTTTTTGAAGCTTTTATTCAGGGATGAGTCTCCTGATATTGTCTCTTTTTCTTTCTGTTTCATTTTAACAATGATATGCTAATTATTCACTACAGGCTGTATCAAGTTTTAAAAGAATGAATAGCAGATACCAGTACAGTATGCTAAGGTAAGAGTTCAGGGCCAGGGAGGAGGGGAAGACTATGGCAGAAGACACAAAAAGGAGTCTAATGAAACAAAAAACCAGAAAGGTGTTAGTAGACAGAAAGAGATAAGGGAAGAGTGGTTGGAAGTGAAGAAACAGCACGTTCGCCTCAAAGAAAAACAGAACCCTGCAACAGTATTTGACCATTCAGATTGGCATTTGCTACCTTTGAACTATGACTTTCTATCCAGTGAGATCTTATTATAAAATGTATGAACACAGAAGCTTTCTATTACTCCTATGAGATGCTCTTTAAAGATAGTAATCACAATTAATTAATTAAGTCATCACAAGTAATTATAAAGTAAATTAATCAAATATCTTTCCTCTATTTTATAGTAAGCTAAAGAGGTATAAAATTTGCAGGAATATCAGATTAATTTTACTGTTTCTTTGTTTAGCTGTCAAAATAAGAGGAAAAATTCACTACTGATTTATTTAAAGATGACTTTGAAGATAAGTTGTATTTTGAGGTATGTTCTTCTTCCACATAAATGCAGGAAAAAGTAATATTGTTAAATGACTGGTTCAAACACAGTCCCTTGTAGAAAGTAAAGTACTTTCTTAGCTTGGTTTGAAAATCACTATCATGACTCTTAATAATATTATATCATAACAAATCTGGTATTAAAAGTACAATTTCAGATTTAGTTGTTCTTCAAATTATTTAGCTAAAAGCCACATACCACTCTCACTTTTAAAAAATGTTTGTTCCCTAGTAGGAATACATGCTCCCTGACCTGATCTGACTTTTATTAGCTCTCTAAAAAAGCAACAGGAAGGCCTATAAGCCCAAAACTCACTTGATTAACCTGCTGCAGGTAAGGAAGAACCATAAATTGAAAGGGAACGTATTGGGGGCTGGGGAGGTGATGATGCATCTATGCACGTGTCCTCACTCCACAAGCAATTTAACAATGTGCACAACCAGCCCACAGCCTGAAAGTCTATGCTTTCTCATTGACACAAGTGCATATTAAAAACATATTTGAGTACTGTATCAGAAAGGACATTCTGTCCTGATAGGGATGTTGTAGTACAGAGAGAGAAGAAATAGGTTGTTTGGAAAATATCTTTAAAACAAACTAGGGTGAGACGAAGATAACAAATAATACTGACTAAAATCCTGTCTCTAGTACCAAATAACTTCTCCTGTCATTGGTGACGCCTCTTTTATGGAAACATAAATTTTGGAGTATTTTGAAATATAGACATCTGGCTCTGTCTTGTGACACACTAGAGATGCTGATCTGATCCAGCCAAGTACTCACATGTGTTCCTGGGCTTCACTGGGTTTTCTTTTGTACTGAAGTTACACTCTTCAACACGTGTTTGATTTGTCCCAGAGCTTTCAGCACCTACAAGAGCAAACCTTGAGTGAACTTAAAACGGCTCCTCCTACAGCCATTAGAAGACAGAACAATAGCTGTTTTTGAAATCTTCATACTGATTTGACCATATTTCAAGTAACGGCTTCACAATAGACATGCCATCTACCATTTGGAAACACAGATTTGATGGCTGGCAGATCTTTCTCTCCTGGCTATCCTCCCTGTCCATTTTGTGATCCTATAATGTGGGAGATGTAGATGAAAACTTGGCCTTCATTGTCATCTCTTAACAGTAGAGCAACCCCTTGCCATCCAGATCACTGATCCCTTCCTGTTCTTATGTCTGGCTTTGCTCCCAGTGGAAACAAAGGCAAAGAAATAATGAGGATAATGCATTAGGAAATTTTATCAGGATATATGCAGAAGATGTACAAGACTCCAAATTATAAAGGACTCTTGGTTTCTATTTTCTAGCAATAGACACAAAGTCAATGTAATTTTTGTCATTGACTTAATAAAAGTCTAGATTTCACTCTGTTTCATTTAAATGTGACTAAACGGGGAATGGTTGCAGTTAACTTTGAAAATTGCAGAGCTGAAGTAAATTTGGTTTGTCCTGTTATGAAATCTGATATAGTTAGTAGGCTCAGAGCGGTAATGATACCTTAAAAAAACTAAATGAAAACATCCCACTAGACTAGTAGGGCAGACAAGACCGGGGAAGAAGGCAAAGTCTCAAAATGCTAAAAAGCTATTTAGGGCTATAGCAGGAAGCATGGTGGCAGGTCTGAACTTGGAAGCACAGGGAAGATGCCTAGCCAAGGATTGAGTGTAGAAAGAAGGTGGAGGACAGGACAGGCAGAAGACGTCTGTCAGACTGAGGCTGTGGTGAGGACTCCCCAGTGGGTGGAAAGGTCTCCCCCACCTCCTCCTGCCCTACCTCTGCAGATCCAGGACTTCCTCACCTCTTCAGGCAGTTCACCCTCAGGCCCAATAGGCAATGTGCATTTCCAAGTGGGAGGGAGAGGGGGAAGCACAGACTCAATTTACATTATAGGTCCAGGTCAAGGATGGGGCATGCTGAGGGCTGCAGCCACCTGAAGGAACAGGATTCCAACTGTGAAGTCCACAGCCAGGTGGATCTGTAATTTTCACACTGACTTGAAGTGACAGAGAAGCACGATGGAAGCACTGCAAAAGATGTGGACTGTTTTTTAATGCAACCTTACAAATGGTTTCAGTAGAGTGCCTGGAATATTTTACAATGACTCCACAGTTAATCCAGAGTATCTTTAATGAAGTTAATGTATTCATGCTGATGTAACTAATAGCAAAATTTGGTTCCCTGTGGACATGTCTCCCATCCATTCACCCTGTTTGCTACCGCTCCGCCCCATCTCCTCTGACATGATGGATTTTCATTAAATTGAAAACATCTCCTCTCCTCATGGTGTCATCACAAGCACCATAATGTGCGTGTGTTGTATTGCCAAGCATTGCTTAGCAACGGGACCCTGTGTTCTGCCAACTTTCTTTTCACGCTGTCAATCTGAATTTAACTGAACTTGCTGTGTTGTGTTTCAGAGGACTGACTACATGTCAGTAACGTGACTGATGAATGCTCCAAATATATAAACAAAAACTGGCACTGACCCCCTCTATTTATTAGAGTGTATGAATTTCAAGAAGTCACTTTACATTCACGTTATTCAAAGACAAATTGTTTACAGTCACGATAATAAATCTTGATAAATCCTCATAAAACACTAACCAATTGGAAAGTATAATTGGACACTTTCAGTTTTGAAAGTACATTCAATAGAACTCTATTGCACAACCCTCTATGGCATCTACTAGTCAAGCACCACTGTTGTACTAAAAATCACCAGTCATTTATCACTTAGTCAAATAAAGTGTTGAAACTTCTGCAGGTTTCCATTTGCAAAATCACCTAATCACTGACAATATTGTCCATTAAATAAGTTATGTGGACTTCCACCAAATGGCTTTGGAGAACCTGATGATGGCTTCTCATGCCACCATGAGCTGAAGACTTCTCTTGGCAATGCTCAGAGCCCTGTAAAATTGGATGGAGAGGCAGCTACCCTGGTGGTTAGGATATCAGCTTTGCAAAATTGAGTACACTCTTCGTTGCTGCAGTCTGGTTCTGCAGTTCTAGCTTACTACCTTTCAAGTTCAACACATTTGAGAAACTAAAGTTGCTCTTTGTTTAAAATCACATGGTTGCTGGTAAATTGAGCAACCTATTCTCAGCCAAATTTCATTATCAGAAGATCTGAATATTTGATTGTGAAAGATTTTATCAGAGACATTGAATTACCATTTACATATTTCATTTTTTCACTGCTTAGAATTTTTCAATTCATCTGGTGAAGAATGCTTCTCCAATTCTTTTTTAGGAGGAAAAACGGAAATACAAGACATGTAAAGACAGGTTTCTTTGCAGACTGGGGCACAAAAAACTGAAAACAACAAAAAGAAAAAACCAACCAAACAAAAAAAAAACCAACAAAAAAAAATAAGTGTTACTAGCATTGCTTCTACCCTAATAATTAAATGTTTCTGGATTTTCATTTCATATGCTACCATTGAAAAAAGAGCTAGCTACCACAAAGGGAGAAGGGCATTCAGTACAAAGACAACTTGCAGCATACTCAGTTTTAGTTGTCACCTGTCAATTCAGTCAGCTAAACACTGAGGCTGAGTCACCTGAAATGCACTACAGTAGGCAAAACACCCATATGAGGCTGCAAGTATGACAAAAGACCCAGATGAGTCCTGTGCCTTTCTGAAGAGGCCACTGCAGCCCAGACAGGATTCCAGAAGCAGATGTTTAAGCTAAAATGAAGGATGCCTATATAGCTACAGTGAGGAAATCTACAAAAGACCTGTGTTTGTCTATACACCTTTATCTATACATGGTTATCTATATGCAATCCAGAACGTTTCCGTATTACTAAACGAACATCTAGAGTGATCTTTAATTCCCCAAAGGTAAGTGCCTATGGTTAGGTTAGCATGCCGCTTTTGAAGGATGTGAATCTTCATCCTGTGATATCCAGTTCCATGCAACTGTCTTGAACATCCTCAGATGTCACAAATGGCACTACGTATCTGTGTTTTGCCAACTGAATCCTACCTTCTGTATCTCAGATGTATTAGTCAGCCCATAATATTTGCCTGCCTGAAGGCTTTTCTGTCAGTCAGCAAGTATACCCTATTAGAAACACATCTGTGTGAGGTAACAGCTTTTCATGCCACTCCTATGCCTCCTTAGAAAGTGAAAAAGAAAGCAATGTTGATGTTTTGCTAGGCTATGGAAAGGCTGGGCCAAAGGTTTGGGTAAATCATGAATGGAAATGGTTCTGACATGGTTTGGAAAACTTTTGTGCTGCTGTTTGTTTCCTGCAGTGGAGGCTCCTCAGAGACGTTTATTCAACTATCTAATTCACCAATCTACTCTAACACTGATATTACTGAGAGCTCCAGAGAAGATAGTTCTAGAAACTCAATATTGCTGCTGGTGATGCTTTCAAAATCAAATCAATCTGAAAGGATTAATACAGAGATTCTTGAAAAAATTATAAGCCTGATGGGAAGATATATAAGGAAGATTTATATAAGGTATATGGGAAGTATATAAGGAAGTTGTTCTTACCAGATAGAAAATTTCTCCCAAAACATGTTCCCAGGGGCTGTATTACCTAAGATTAAAATACAGATGACCGCTGTCTCATTCCAAGTTAATTTATTCTTTCTTGGGAACAGAATCTAGACACATAATAGTAATATGGATAAAAGACTTCTGAGAAAGAATGGCTAGAACCCATCTACTAGGCCTATTCTTAACCTATTCCTCCCCATGACTGCACAGCTACTTAGAGACTAAGTAAGTAGTTTGGACAGGCAGGAAACAGTTTGCAGGCAATAGATTATTCACCTGTGCTATAAACCATGAAGATTAAGCTGGTGCTTTGGTAAATTCACTGGTAGCCTAAAATGTTCCTATATCACCAATTGTTTCAAAATGTGGTAATTTGTTATTTTCATAAATAGATCTTTGTCCTCCACCATTCCTTGCTCACTTTTACCTTCTTGGAGCTTCTTTTGCAAATATAACTACTGATAGGACCTTCCCCTTTCTCAATTATCTTCTGTTTCTCCAGGAGTAGTATTTTTGTGGGTTTAATTTCACTGGAACAAGTTACTGTGCTCTCAAGTGTAATAATGATAATGATAACTGTGTAACTGAAGAAAGTCTGTCTGTACATGGAACATATGAGTTGCAATACTTATGTGCTGAGGGTACAGGCTGTTCAGAAGCAGAAATTATGATCTCATTGAATTCTTGACTTCTTGTCCAGCCTGACAGCTTTCTGGGAATCCGCTATGATTTAAACTCATACCTGTATCTCTTCAAAGACCTATATTCAAATCTTAACATATGTAACTTTGCACAAACCAACCAGTGGTAAGGTAGGAATTATTTTCCCATCTGTAAGACGCAGTTGCTTGGTATGTTTGTTGCTGTATTTTTAATCCTTAGCTGCAAAACTTCGGACTATATTCACTGAATGTACATTAGATTTCCACCTGAGAGCAGCTTGGCTTCAAAACTTACTTTTAGCTCCTGCTATGCTGCCACATCACTCTAGTTGTGCTTACTCTTCTAATCATGTAGGTCTTTAGTAGAAATATTCTCTAGTCACCTGAATGTCCTAAATTGCTTAATGTATGTAGCGGGGCATCTAGGTCTCTTGGCACTTTTAGCAATGCAGAATACATATTTCATGCAAAAAGCATAGGAAAAGTTCTATGGTACCGCCAGTGTTCACAATGCTTGTAGTTATATGCTTATTTCTGAGATGTCTATCACTCTTTCCAGACTGATTGCACTTGGCCAATTCATTCAGAATTTATTAGGCAGGGACTGACAGGTAGTGTGATCACATAAGCTCTACTTCCTTAGGAAACAAGATTAGATATTTAATAATTCTAGATGTGAACCTGAACAGAACCCCCATATCTTAGGGCTGAACATTCCTGGAATGTGGTAAAGTTTGGATCTGCATCTGAGATTCACAGCCAGCTCACAGCTTTATAACAAGCTGAACAAATACTCAGAATTTGAATATTTCCTAATTTGGGGAACATTTGTTCTTATGCCAAATGTGTGACTCGGAGCCATTTCTAGTTAATTCTGGGAGTGGAGAATGTTATCATTTCTTTCATGTGGTCATGTGATGTCCAGATAGAAGCACAAAGCCTCTGCTCTTCCTGTAATTGATACATACAGAAATACTTTCTTTTTAAAGCCCAAAAATAATATAAATGGAACCTAAAGAATAGATAAAGCTGGATCAATATTCTTAAATGTTACTTACTACTGCTGACCTAGCAGTAGTATGCCATACTAGCCATACTACATATGCCAGTAGGATAACAAACCACTTGCTAATCTGTCAAAAGCTGAATTAAAGAAACATTTCAATTGCATAGTGAAGATTCAAAAAAATTAAGAACCGAGAAAAAACAGCTAGTCTGTGAAAATTTCACCCTTTCCTCTAGTATGAATGTATCACACAGCAAAGGGTGTCTTACTTCAACATACATGCAAACACCCTTTGTTCCCTCTAGTAACATCGTATTAGCTCTAATTTAGAGTGGCACCCCAAACACACCTACACTGCAGCCACTACAGTGACTGAAGCACTGTCTCAGGTAGCTCAAATAAACTGGCTTGCATACCTATATCCATCTTCTTGCAGTACCATTGAGCTTTGAACAAGCTAATTTACCCCGCTTTTCAGCAACAAGGGCAGAAGGTTAGGCTCCAGAAGCGAGACTGGCTGGAATTTAGAACCACTGTCAAGCCCTTGGGAGTCCAGGGTGCAGCTGGGGGCTGCAGTGCTACCAGTTCACTCACCTCCCTTCAGGGCACAGGCTCAGCAGATGTCCCAGAGCAGACCTGCTGCAATCGTGCACACATCAGACCTTCTCCCTACATGGCCCTGGCAGATACTTTCTCTCGCACTTTCTGCCTGATCCCCCAGTCACTGAGGTACCCATTGTATTGGGTTTGCACAGCAAGGTTTTGGTAGCCAGGAGGTTAGAGGGGTGGCTTCTGTGAAAGCTGCTAGAAGCTTCCCCTGCGTCTGACAGAGCCCATGCCAGCCGGCTCCAAGACAGACCCACTGCTGGCCAAGGCTAAGCCTATCAGTGACAGTGGTAGCACCTCTGGAATAACATATTTAAGAAGGAGGAAAAGTCACTGTGCAAGAGTAGCAATTGCGGATGGAGAGAGGAGTGAGAATACATGAGAGTAACAGCCCTGCAGATACTAAGGTCAGTGAAGCAGGGGGAGGAGGTGTTCCAGGTGTGAGAGCAGAGCGGTGGAGCAGACATCCACCCGCAGCCTGTGGAGGACCCCACGGGAAGCCAGTGCTGGAGGACACTGCTGGCAGGACCTGTGGACCCGTGGAGAGGAGTCCACACTGGAGCAGGTTTGCTGGCAGGACTTGTGACCCTGTGGGGGACCCTCACTGGAGCAGTCTTCCTGAAGGACTGGAGCCTTCAGAACCAACGCTGGAGCAGTTCATGAAGAACTACAGCCTGTGGGAAGGATCCACACTGGAGAAGTTTGTGGGAGACTGCTTCCTGTGGGAGAGATCTCACGCTGGAGCAGAGGAAGAATGTGAGGAGTCTTTCCCCAAGGAGGAAGGAGCAGCAGAGACAATGTGTGATGGGCAGACCACAACTGTCATTCCCCATCCCCCTGTACTGCTCAGGAAGAGGAGGTAGAGAAATGGGGAGTGAAGTTGAGCCTGCAAATAAGGGAGGGGTGGGGGGAAGGTGTTTTCAAGATTTGGTTTTATTTCTCATTATCCTTCTCTGATTTGAATCATAATAAATTAAACTAATTTTCCCAAGTCATGTCTGTTTTGCCTGGGACGATAACTGGTGAGTGATCTCTCACAGTCCTTATCTCACCCCACAAGCCTTTGTTATTTCTCTCTCCTGTCCAGCTGAGGACGTGGAGTGATAGGCCACCTTTGGTGGGCACCTGGCATCCAACCAGGGTCAACCCACCACACCCTGTCACTCTGCTGCCTCATCAGGTGTGTTCTGAGAGAAGAGAAAGACTTGAGCTTGAGTTTTGAAAGAAACCCTTTGGATCTCCCCTGTGGAGAGCCCACACTGGAGCAGTCTCCTGGCAAGATCTGTGCCACTGTGGAGAGATCTCAGCTTTTACACTGAGCATGAGGCAGATGGGATGGAATACCCTGTTGGTCAGTTTGGGGTCACCTGTCCTGACCACTCCTCCCCACAGGTGCAACCCCTCTATGGTCCTTTGCTTCTGACCCTCCATATAACAGAGTTGTCTGGCCTTGGTTGTCATAGCAATAAGTCTAAGCAAGAGCCTCTCTGCATCCCCATGCCTTGGCATAAATTACAAACAATCATGTCTTATCATTCTGGAAGCGGATACTGTAGGAAAAAAATGCTGTTAATTTCAGATTTCAGTTAGTTACAAGAAGTTTAACTGAAAAGTAAAATTACTGAACAGAAAATTGGTTCTGTTTTACCTCAGACTAGGACAACGGGGTCCTCTGATCTCAGGTACACGGTTTAGAGAGCAGCAGAGAGACAAGGTTTAAAAACCGTTTCTGAACGACTGGGAGGTGCTTACAGAGCTTTCTAACCATAGCCTTAGCTCCTCAGTTCTCCACAAATTCTTCCTGAAATGTTCCCCAAATGTTCTTATACAGCACTTGTTTTATGCCAAAAATTGAAGGTGTTTAAACCTTTACTTTTTTCCCTAAAATTCTTTTGCTAGCCTGAAAAGCTGTTGACTTTATAAGAATCTTTTTGGACCCTTGATACATCCATTTGTGTGACAAATTGGAGTGA
The DNA here is from genome assembly GCA_013398295.1 of Chionis minor. NCBI lineage: Eukaryota > Metazoa > Chordata > Aves > Charadriiformes > Chionidae > Chionis > Chionis minor. The sequence goes on along the minus strand of VZSF01008518.1, from coordinate 365,467 downwards.
ATAATTTTGCTTTTAAAGCACAAGCTAATTGGTACAGAAGGCCTCCTTTACTCTCCTGATTGCATTAGATGAGTCTGTAGGATGGTAGTGGCAGGAGCTAGATAGAGGATTTTTGTTCTGGGGAATGGCTGTATTTGAATAGCTATAAACTAAATATTTTCTGTGTAAAAACACAATTTGTATTTTATGCTGTTAATCTTCCCATAAACGGCATTCAGATATATGCACATAATAGCTTACTGGCAAGCCAGTAACATCAACCATCCCTAAACAGATGAACACTGGGTGAACTTAACAAACAGCTCAAACAGTCATCATACACACCCTTGACTGTGTCAGCTTATAAAGAAAAACCACATAATGCGATCACATAAGAACATTTTGGCTTGACTGGGTTTATACAATCCATGGGAGAGTCACAGCTTAAACTTTTCTTTTTCACACAGAAACATTTTACTAAGTGTTTAAAAATGAAGCTGCGGTGAAGAAATAATACTGCTACTGGAGAACATCCATATAAGCTGATTTGGTGCTCGTAGACTTTGCCACACAGCTATAATAAAGCACAAATTTACCTGAAACATGGAAGATAGCCAACCTTTTAAGGGAATACATAGTTAAGTAATTGAGTTTGACTGTAAATGGACTCAGAGGAATGGAATAGATCACTTTGCAACTCTTACAGAAGTTAGTAGCTTTGCAAACATTTCTCGAGTGATTAGACTGCTTCAGCAATTTATATCTTGCTCATGTGATGATTTTTTTGAGTCTTATTTTATCTGATCCTAAACTCTATCACTCATTGTCCTGGCAGCTAAAGGATTTATGTATTTTCCATGCCTTTTCACATTAGCATGCTTTTTAAGTTCTGATGGAAGTGTAATGTTCACTTCAAGCCGTTACCCGTTCAAAGCACTATGTGCAAGCCTCCGTAGGTAACCATAGGCACCTAGCAGAAACCCCTGATTCAGAGCATAGCTCTCTCACCATGCAGCAGAAAGCAGCACCTGTCTCTGATGAGACAGACTATAAAAGTCTTCTGACTTAATCAGAAGAAATATGGCCTTATTATGCAACTGACTCTGTTTTCTTTCTCGTGGACAACAAGTGCATTTTTTTGTTAGTGCAAGGTCAACTGAAGTTGCACCAAAATGTAGGAAATAAAATGTACAAATCTTTCCCACTGGAGATTTCAAAATAAAAATAGGATATAAGATTTCAGCAGGCACTTGTAGTATCCCTGTGGATAGCATCACATGGATGCTGTTCTGTAGTTTTTTATAGCATGAAGTGTAAGAGTTATGGAATATGTATGCTTTTAGTAGCCTGTTCACAGGAAGCAGCACTGTACAATAGAGCTTTGAATTAAACAGAATAAAATCACTTCAAGGATTCATGCTTTAAAAAATATTTACGTCATTACTCTTTCCAAAATGCTCACGCATGGACTTATAGTATAAATACAATTAGCTACATGCACATATAAGTGTAGCATAAAAAAACAAGTGCAAGTTTACCATTTTACCAGCTGGTGTCTTCTGCACTGAAGTAATAAACTAGACCTCATAGAAATGTGACTATTTTCAGTTAATATTTCAAAAAAAAATGTGCTGCTTTTTTTTTTTTTCTTAAAAGCAAGAGTGATTTTACCTTGCATAATAAAAGGTAAAGGAAGTATTTGATATTCATGAGGACCATTCCAGCTATTGAGCTATTGAGACTGCTATATACACAAACTATTAACTAAATTAAAAGTATCTGAAGTTCTTGGAATCAGTATAGCAAAAAACCCACCCCATTTCTAAAATATTTTCAAAGATGTAATAGCCGTGACAGCTTGTGCTAAATCCACTGAATAAGCCCCATCTTTACACTGCTTTCTCCCAGTCTTATCTTTTAACTGCTTGCCTCCTTTTGTATGAGTTTGGATCATTTCTCTTTAAGGCAGTGACCGGTGGTTATTTCTGACCTCACTGACATTGGAATAGCTGAGTTTTCTTCAGCAAGTTACTTTTGATTCACAGAGCTTTGAGCTCAGCCTTTTATATGTTCTAGAAAGCACTCAAAAAACTGCACTGACTGAATGAATGTTTTTTATAACCACGTTTGTATTTTTAAGGTAAGGTGGTGGCTTTTTTTCACATGCACTCTCCTATACTAAACTCCAGCACAGTTTAGGGCCATTTTATAATCCTCTGATCGGTGACCAGGCTCCTGTTGGCATAGGTCAACACTGTCTGGAAAGGATCTCGTAGCGGATGCTCCGACACCGTTTCCGAATTCTGCTCACGGTCAGGAGCTCAGGATCACTCTGAGCACCAATCACACCCCAGCCGATAACAAACCCTCCATAAATACAGAGATCAAACAAGGAGTGAGGGCTCTGCTTGAGAAAGAGGGCTTTCTTCTCCAGATAAGCAGCACCAGCAACGCCGAATGACGACATTAACTCAGAAGGGATGAAGCACCAGATGATTGTGTCACAGGAAGGAGAGTCAGGAGCGCTGCGTCAGCTTCTGTAGGTAGGTGTCGTAGGTGTCATTACAGAGGGAGAAGTGAGGTCAGAGACGGCTGTGTCATAGCAGAAGATGACTAAGGTGAGTAGGGGAGGAGCTCCTCAATGCAGATGGCTTGGCGGGGAACGAGGGCAGCAAGTTTTGATGGTTCCGTGGGGTGTTGCATCTTCTGCGAAAGAAAAAGCCTAGCAACCCCTCGCAAAAGTCTGTAGGAAATGAATGGAGGGAGGTGCGTTTGGCACGTGGGAGGTTATGTGAGGAGTTGTGGGGGAACAAGGAGAAAGGAGTCTGAGGCAGGCAACGTGAGTCACAGCACCCACCACAAAGAACGTGAAAAGGCAGTAAGCAAGGCTAAGACTGCACATGAATATTCACAGGGAGGAGGTGGGAGGAAGAAACTGAATGACTAAACTACAAGTGCTTAAGATTTGTCAAATACAGTGCACCGTGCCTCAGCCTGAGGATTTTATTTTTTGTCATGAGTTTTAACACCCAATACCTTAATCCACCAGCAGCTTGCACAGCTGTATGGTATTCACACAGGGCTGTCTAGAGCATGCCCATGGAAGCATTTCCCCATTTTATTCAACACACGGCTCCTTTTGAGTGTTCTCCGGCATTATTCCCATCTGGTGTGTCTGGAATCAGGCTTCCTGACAACAGAGATGCAGCAGTTGGATGGCAAAGTGATCACGTGAGAAAACGCATCTCCCGTTGTAAAATGGCGAGCGGGCTGTGCTCACCAGGTGTGCGTCCTCCTTTACCCGGCAAGAGGTCCTCGGTGGGCCCGACAGCTTCGAGGAGCAAAAGTGGTTTTTAAAGTTTCGGGGCCCTTTACCTTCCTGGTTGATTATTCATCATCTCGTCCAGATGGGTAGAAGGTGAAAGCTGTTACACTCCGAACGTTAGTGTTCAAGAGGGTTTTGTGAAATGAGCTGGGGCACTCAGCCAAGCTCCGAGTGAAAATGTGTCAGCAGTGCAATTGACACCTGAGCTGTTAATCTGGGTTGCCAGTGACTGCAGTGGATTTTGCTTCATGGTGTTCTTTCTGCTGTAAAAAAAAAAAAAAAAAAATTGCTGCAGCGCAAAAGATCTGTCTACAAAAATCGACAGTTTTCACCGACTCTCAATTCTCTACTCAAAATCAGAACTTAAATAATAAACATCTCTATGGGAATTGTATTTTTGCAATATGTAGAACAGAATTTCAATGCACTACTTGCTTTTAGCAACAGAGAGAACCATGCCTCCTAGCAGGTAACTTTACTGACATATACAACCATTATTCTTAACTCGCTTATTTAAAGCCTGGCACTCTAATGTTTAGCAGAACTGGTGTAATGCTACAGTCCCAGCTGGAATCAGGAAGGAAGTTGGATGCTTTTTTTTTTTTGTACAGGGCTCAGATGTACTCTACTTGATTCTGCTATGTGAAATGCTACTTGGAATAGGAACATGTCACAAGTCATTTGACAGCTACCATTCAGCACCGAAACTACGATGTAATGAAGAATCAGGCCAAATATTTCTGGACAGAACAATTTGGTGTAATTATTTTGAAATCTTCAGAAAGACAAAGTGAATGTTTGGAATCAAAAATTGATAGTAGTGAATGCAAGAAATGTTAGAACACCTGATTCTGTTCATTAAGTATACCACATTTCTGTGGTACAATATATCACATGTTCTATGTTGACATAATTTTGGCCATTTTTTAAGTGTACTGCCCTGGCCAGTCATAATTTAAAGATTATGTCAATACTAGAAGGTGTCCATACTTCATTGTATTTGTCAAGATCATTGCCAATGGGTTAAACTCACAAGCCTAATCAATACATAAAAATCCTCTATCTGTAATAATTAGTATACAATGGAAAGGTTGTAATCAAGCCAGCCAGTAGTAGATCACTCCTTTATTGATAACTTGCTATTAATAACTCTGTTAACAACTCCGGCTGACAGAGACACTGAGTTTTCCATAAAGTGAATCCATTTGCAGAAAGTTAGCAGCATTTATCTCAAATGCCATTAAATCGGACTGAGGCTGCAGAGCAAGTGGGACCCACACATCACTTCTCCTTTTCTTTCTGACTGTCCTTAGTGTCTCCTGCACTGGCTGCATACCAGGGCTTCCCTCACATGGAAGCCAGAGCACTAGAGGGGACTGACATGCACTCAAATCTTACCCTGACAGGAATTTGGGATGCAGCCAAAGTGACCTCGGAGCTGGGACTCGTTCCCAGCTCCCTCAGTACAGGCACAGTCCCTGTTAGCCCTAACTTAGATTCTTTGGTTTCATCTATTTTCCTCATCCTTCCACATGCTTTGCGGGTTCATTAAGACCTTTCACCAAATTGTTTTTGGCATATTCATTGTCCCTTGTGGTGATCCGCTCTAACACTTTATTTGTTCAACAGTTCAGACTTGACTGCACGTTGCCATTTGATACAAGAGGGGATATAGATGGGTTCTTTCTCCTGTATGCGTGAGCCTAATAGCTGTTCTTTCATGTGGATTCCTCTGAGATTCACTCTTCTTTTTCAAGAGTAAAACACACTCTCTGCATAATGATCATAGCTGTCTATTTGGAGTATTTCAGCACAATTGCAAAACCTGCTTATTGTATGTTGCTGAGTTCTCAGTCCTGCCATTCATTTCCTTACCCTTCTTTCTCTAACTCAAGGTGTCCCTCCCCTCCTGGAGCCATCCCGTTTTTTCACCTCCATCCTGCAGAAATTTCTGAACCCTTATCAGAGGAGGACATTTGTGAGCCAAGAATGTCTTACACTGCACTGTGTACAAAATGCACACTGTGCTTTGTTCACCAAGGGAATGAATTCAGAAAGTCAGTGCAAGCTTGCTATCAGGATGAATCTTAGAATAGTATTTTCTTTTCAGTTGAAATCTCATCGATGCATATTTCAGTAAAATCTTAGCCAATCTGTTTATGTTTACCATAAATCTTAGTCAGGTTCTTTTTTTATTATTGGTAAAACCTTTGTCAAATGTGATTTTCACACTCTCCAAAAAATGTATTGCAGGAATATGCAAAACAGAAATTAGGCAACATATTCCCCAGAGCAATTTGCAAGGCACAAACATTGTAATTACACACACCCCCATATAGGTATGCACACACACATGCATGCACACACACACACACAGAGGCACGCTGCCTAAAACTAATTGCAAAGCAGCGTTATTGACTCCATGAACTCTGGACTGTGAATAGTTTACACAGAAGGGAAAAAAAGGCATAAAAAGTTCTCTGGTAGGACTCCAGTATAGCAAACAGAGCTACTGCCATCTCCTCTCCGATTCTCCTTTGCCACCAGCAAAGGTGGCTGCATTCTTCCAGGTTATTTTAATGAATTACAAGAGCACATACCTTGCTGGATTGCACTTAGGCATTAGCTTGCTATATTGTCACAGAGGTTACTCTCAAACACCAGGACTCCCTGAGGAGGTCTATCGCCTGGTTTCATCAGGATTCCCTCTATAGCTTCACCTCTTTAAGGAAGACACTATTTACATGTGGTCACAAGGCCTCAGACCCCACTGAAAGAAATGAGATGCAGCAGCAAACCACCACTAGTAACTCTGATATTCTGATAGCAAACTCAGATTGCAATATGAAGATATAAAGAATACAAGATGAATGGTGGGTAAGACCCTACCATCTTCAGGGTCTTCTAAGACTAGGAGACTCTGAAGACATACCTGAACTCTCAAATGAAGATACTACATTTGCTAACATGAAAGCAGCCCAAATAAAAATATGTTTCTGTTGATTTTCCTGTCTTAAAGAATGCATTCTTAAAATGTTCAGTCCATTCAAAACACTGGAGTGTGCTTTTGTCTAATATCTGTAAGGTGAGAGTTTAGGAAAAAAAGAAAGAAAAAGAAAGAAAAAAGAGGAAACATTTGTGGAGTTTCTAAAGACTTCTGCAAAACATGGCTGAGTGGCTCAGGGATAAAACCCCTCCCTGTTCAAGAATTAACAGAAAGAGGTTTTCAATGAAAGAGAGGTCAAGTAAAAAGAAATATGAAAATGAACTGCCAGCACACAAAGGAAAGAAAAAAAAATAGACAGCAAGTGCTGTCTTGGACTTGTCACTCCTTTCCAGCTTCCTCCAATAGCAGGTTACATTTGCTTCAACAGACACAAGATTCACCATCTCCATTTTATAGACACTGGAGAAATCGCCCGGCTAGAGCAAAATGTTTTCCAGTAAGACCCTTGGGACAGCACTTGGGACCCTCCAGACCTCAGTGCTGGCACAGTATGTTACCATCCTGGTTTCCAAGTGGCCTACCAAGAGGAAAGTTTGTTCACTGCAGCTCAGAATCATTTCTTGGCTATTGAGTTAAATCACCCTCATCCTTTAATTTAAACTCCTATTGTTTGCAGTTCTCAGTATTCTAAATGTTCTCAGTGTTTGCAGTTTTGGCACTGTTTGTACTGATTGCACTTTAAGGACAATAAAGTCATGTTTTGTGAAATTACAGAGCACTTTAATTTTTGCCTATCAGCTGAAGCCCTGCTGGGGTATCCACAAACCACGCATGGCAAATACCTACCCCATGGAAGACAAACTATTCACTCCTGCAGTCCCAGGTGCTGAAATTATCTGTGCCTTTCAGTCTAAAGACCCACAATATTTAGAATTTGTGAGAGCACACAGACCATGTGCAATGCCTCCTATAGACTGATAACCTCTTCTACAGCCAAAAATATCCTCAGAGCACAGCAAAACACAAAAATTCCCACCCTTCCTCAAAGCAGGTGAAAAAGATGTTCTTCATGCTGTGTCCTGGCAACCAAAACAGCACTCAGGATGTCTTGCTGGCTCCTATTTCCCTGCTTGCAAATCTTTGGCAGCTTCTCCTTCCCTTATTCTCACAGCTGTTGTGTAGAAAACAAACAGTAATCATTTGAAGCTAGTGCTATTTAGCTATCTGAAGGCTAATGCCTGCCATCTACTTTTGAATTTCTCAAAGGTACACTCCACTTTGATGCCACCTCACCCTAAACTGCAGATGGAAGCAATTCTTTCCTAAGAAAAACATCCTCAGTAAGAAGTTCTTCACCTACAGTGATAGATAGTAAAAAGGGTTTCCCAGATAAAGAAAAGAATGATGATGTCAATTATGTTCGCATCTTTAACCACCCTGTTCTCATCAGATTCCTAGAAAGTCCACTGTCCTACTATTAGGAAGTTTTCCTGTGCATCCAGTCTTCATGTTGATAAATCTACTAAGGTATCTTGTCTTACAGAACAACAGGGAAGAAATACTTTTTTCTGCACTCTGTGGAAAGCAAAAGTTAAGTCCTTGCACCTCCTTTCACACAGTGAGGAACACTAGTCATGCAGAGCCATCAAGAATTCCCCAAGGACTTGTAAACTTTAAAGCCTTTTTAATAATGCTGCACATGCTGCTCTGAACAGGCCCTTCATTATCATCTAGGGCTGCAAGTTTCCACATGGAGAATTCATGTTTCAATAGTGAATGGAGATGCTACAGTTACTCAACATATCTGGTCACAAAGTTGAGAAAGCGCAAAGTTTACTCTTGAATGTTGGTTGTTTAGGGATATTACAAAAAAAAAAAACCACACCAACCCCCCCCCCAAAAAAAAACCCAAAAAAATCAACACACACCCCCCCCACATTCCAGAAAGAAGTGGATCATAAGAATATCAGAGAAGAATTATGGAACTTTCTAAAGGTTTTTACCATCCTCCTTTTGGCTAATTTCCACTAGCTATCACATTGGGTACCTCGGGAGCAATTGCACAGGACTGAGAGCGAGAAGTATAGACGATATCCACTCCTAATGCTGAATTCATACTTTGGAAGAATTACTGCTATGAGGAAGCAATGGCCTATAGTGAATGATAGCCAGCTAGTTCCCTAAAACAACTGTTTCATGACAATTTGTTCAAAGTTGTTACTTCAAAGAATCTCTTTAAGACATAAATCTCTCTGTGCTGCCAGTTTTGAGAATAGTCTGAATTACATTTGCAAGTACATCTACATAGTCTTCAGTGAGTACCCACAGGTCACCTAATTTTGCACTTCTTTATACCTTGTGTAGGCTGCTAGAGCTTGATTCAGTGGTCTAGATGCAAGCATCTAGTGGCACTTGAGATATCCAGGGTAGTCTTGCCTGGCCTTCCTGCGTGGTCTGCCAGATCAGATTGAGGTGGGACTTCCATAGGTCTTGTACCCTCCACCCCCACGCAGATACCTCAGGTAAAAGGGCACCATGTCCTATGCTTAGGCAACGGTGTCAAGACTCCTAGGTTTAGAAAAAGGTGTATAACACAAAAAGGTCAGACCTTTTTTATTTTCCGTCTGCTATTTGTAATTTAAATGTAAATAGCTACCTAAGGAAATAGGGTAGAGAAGAAACACATTCAGAATCTGTACTGTACTTAATTTTTTAAAAAAGCACTACTATCCACCCTGCTTACCATTAAATAGCGAGCCATTAACAGCAGAAATGACGATGCCAGTAGGGTATCGTTAAGCCTGAAGACTATTTCTGTTGTTACTGAAGTGAGTGTCAAGAACCACCTTTGCCTTGAAAGGCCACCTGCTTTCAGTTTTTGACTGTTTTAATCCTTCTAGAACATGCCAGAGTAATGCTCCCTGAGAATAAAACATTTGCTTCATTTCAGCCTAAAGGTGAGGGTGAAACCATTTGTTTTTAAACCTCATGCTGCCATCTATAATTAATGGTATGACTCTGACTACAGAGCTTGAAAGGAGTTATATACATTTTCAGCTGCAATTCTGGTTGGTTATTTTTTTTGTTTGGCAACTAGCCAGTTCCTTAAGCTTTTATCTTTGAATACAAAAGGTTATTTCTAGAGATTGAGTGCTTGGTTTATTTTCAGTATTTTTATTGTTTTCATCTGCTAGGATCAGCAGTGAATGGACTTTTGCTATTTCAAGCTGTTTGTTAAACCAACAGCTCCCATATCAGAATAGGGAGATCAATTTTCCTTCAGCAAGAATATATGCCAGAAGCTCTTCTGCCATCTCGCAATTTTTCTTTTAAATATTCGTCTGGCAAAGCATTGCCATTTTGCCAGAAATGCAAAGGGCCATTTCTCTCATGGTAGATGTACCGGCACACCAAAACAATAGCCTTGTCACTCTGAAAGTCACGGATCTAAAGAAAATTAAGGCCTTGTAGCATACGGTAAATATGAGCTATACAATTAAAGTAACACTTGGTGGCTGGAAGGAATTACACTGCAATTAGATTATTGTAATATGTGTTTGAACATGCTGAACTGTGTTGAAAAAAAGCACATGGGGCACGAGCCTATGCTTATGGAAATCACTGGAAGTTTTGCTACCCGCTTTCCTGCAAGGCAGAATTCATCCTGACTACAAGTCTTATGTACAAACATGAGCTTGTCCACGTGATATGGAAGTATTTCTCACCACCAGCATTCTCACAAGGGGAGCAGGACTCCTCAGTACTCGCAGATGGTAAGCTATTAACACGAGAAACTATTCTTCATGCGCGGGTCATTCTTCTCCCTCCATAAACCTAGATGTCACGAAGGTGAATGCCATGGAGTTGTGTTTTTCAGCACTGCATGTGGTGTTGTTCCCCATGCCCAGCTAGTAGACCAGTGACTTAAAAGAACAGGAACAAGTTCAGACCACAGTTCCCTGGCTGAAGCAACAGCACACGCAGTCAGGATCACGTTGCCCCGAGCACACTCTTTTCCCCCAGCTCCAAAACAATGGCACCACCAGCTACAACTGGAAAATTGTCATTGTCATCTGGAAAACTCCACTAAAATTTTGAGGAACAACTCACCTGTTTCTAAGGAACACAAATTTACTTAGGGCACCACACAGGACCTTTTCTCTCCACAAGGAAGAACACATAGGAGATGTGTGGTTTGAATTAAGACATCTGTATCAACACCCTAGAATTTTAATTCCAGACAAAATACTGAGGCCTTAGCAAAAGTGAAAATATCTGCTTGGTTTTAGGCTCATCTTTCATCTTGCGTGTAATAAGATGAATCAGACAGCAGAGAGGAAGAAAACAGTTTTGTTTTTTTCATCTCTGCACATGCCAGTCGCTACATTTCCGCAGGGAGTCACGCAGATCACAATAAGAGAGCAGAAGCACTTTCCACAGACCCCCTGATTTGCCACATCGGCTTTTCTTCCAAAAGCCCTTCTAAACCAGCGATTTCTCTTTTCCTTCTGGAAACACAGAGCAATGGTCCAACTGTTTCCCTCCATAAAGAAGCTGAAAATGATTGCTGTCCTGTCTTCACCTACCAGTAAGGAAGGCCTTGTCCTTATTACAACAAAAATTCAACTGGGAATCATGAGCTTTCACAGCTGTATCCCAGGAGATAAAGGACACTTTTTAAACTTTTTAATGCTCTGCATGAAACAGGAGAAACTAAGCCCTCATTTATTAAAATAAAGATACAGTGAGGCTGATCTTAAATGTCATGCTTGGGTCTTTTCAAATGCTCTTAATTTGACAGAAATAAATTAATGTAATTCTCTAATTTTCATGTAGCCCAAGGGTCTTTCAACTCTCAACAAAGCTTGAAAAAATAGACAAAAAAGTGCTATTATTATCTCAGTTGCCCTAGGGAAAAGAAATTAAAGGGGAGGTAATTAGCTATTATACATATGTGCATGTAATTAGATATTTAGTATGATATGTAAACTCTGTCTGCTAATTCTACTGGAAAACAAAACAGTACTCAAAGATGAACATGTAAGGCCAGAAGTTACACACATTTTCCTTCTTGCTTAGAGATTAAAGTTTTGATGTGTTTTGAAGGTAAAGACTCAGTATATTTTCCTAGTAGTTTAGGCAAGATTACCCCAAAACATCACTAAATATCTAGACAGTCATATTTTCTCAGGTAAATATAGGAATTTGCTCATGGAATCACTGTCTTCTTATGATTAGTGAGAGAATAAAATAAGAAAGAAATCAAATGTTTTGGCCTATGAAACAGAAAATAAATTAAGTAGAATGTATTTTGTCGCTCTTACATGAAAAAAGCTTTCTAACTTTGAACACCAACACCTACATAATGAAGGTCAAGCATGAAGCATGAGCCAAACAATAGCATTGTTCAGTTACTTATAAAGTCATTTAAATCTAAAAGTTCAGATAAGAGTCTTTTCAACTATACACTGGGGACAAAAAAATCATGTAAGGTTGAAACTCGTATCCGAACAAAAAGGTAGAAAGAGAATATAATGTCTTACCAACACCTATTTCATATTTCAAAACACCAGGATTTAGAAGTCTGTTCATTAAATTGCTGTCACACGTTCATTTCTAGGTGTTCTTACAACACATTCATTATTTGTACTTGCAGAAAACAGACTTAATGATTTCCCAGGTCTGTACAAATTGGTTTAGAGAGGAGCATCTAGTCAATGAAACCAGTGTATTTTGCCAAGTATTTGGTAGTCAGCTTTGAAAATAAAATGCTTTGTTTGACCTCAGTAAATGATGCTGAACTTTGTAAGAGAGCATCATCTGCTGGACCCACTTTCAAACCAGGGCATGTTTGGTCATCAGATCTTCAGGTTAACTCTCCTGTCCTCTTCAATGCATTAGATTTGCCAGCTGCTAATGTTCATTAAATCCTTTTTTCAAAACAGAAAATAGACTAATATACAGTGTTATGGAAACAGAGGCCCTGTCTGCCTTTCCAACTACTGTTGCTTCTGCTTTCTAAATTAATGGGAACATTTTGCAGGCTGAAACAGTGCAGATTCAAGCTCAGGGTCATTCTGTTCAGAAAATGCCAAACCTGTTCATGATCTTCCCAGGATATTCTCTTGCTATTTCTACAGATGTTGTGAAGGAGGGGAAAATGGGCAAGACAGACAGCTGTGCATGAAAGAAAAGAGGTATCAGGAGAATGGAGGAAGACAAAAAGTTAAGAGAGGAGGGATGGAGAAACAAAGAGTAAATAAAGTACTAAAGTAAAGTATTAAAGTAATATGTGTGATTTTCATTTGGCTAATTGTACATTGACTTATTTCTGTCAAATAAATAAGCAATTGGCAGGATAGATATATTTCCTCCTAAAAAAATTAAAGCTCTTTTGAAATTGGTTCTGACACGCCTAGTTGGATTTCCTCTTTTTTTCCCTAATCAGGCTGAAAGTGCTTGGATGCGGGAGGGGTTTTAGGTAAGCAGATTGTAATTACTCCACTAGATTAGTTTTCTTATATATTGAGTCTTTTCTCAGCAGAATGAAATATAGTCATGATATCTCATCACAGTCTCTATCCATATCACAATGAATAATCTCATTATACTCTCTACCCAATTTCCTTTCATGACAGATCCTCAGCTTATGCTGGTTGGTATAATTCTGTTGAAGTATCAGACCTATGTCTATATTAGATTTGTAAATGTCCTATAGAAGAACTAGCTATAGATTTATAGCATCTTGAAATAGGTATTATAAATTTAAAATGTTAAAAAATGTATCACATTTAATTGTAATCTCACATATATCACAGTACTGTAACTTCTGTGACTCCATGTAAGTAACTTTTGATTAACACCAATCCAAATTAAATGAAAATCAGACCAGCACATGATCAGCAGTTGCAGGTATGTTCAGCTGTATTCGTCATTTTTCTGCCATGCTCAAACTTATGTTTTGCACACACAGCATGTAGTACATTTAAATTTGAGGATTTCAGTGCACTTTATGAAGACTAATGGATGATACCTCACAACAAGTCTATCAAGTAAGGATTACTGCTACTGTTATTTGTCATCTATGGAAGGTTACAGCAGATTTGGGTTTATTGATTAATGTGATGTATTGCTTTCTCTCTTGAGCTCAGAAGTGGAATGGGTGTCGTTGCTGCCAGCAGATGTGGTTAAAGGAGCAGTTAAAAGGTGTTTTGTATTTACGTGATTCTCTTTTCTATATTTAAACAACAAACATTGGTGGCCAGCTCCCTTCCGATGCACATGAGAATATCACACATGACTAGATGAGAAGCAGCCCCGAAGAAATAGTCTAGGAATTGTTTTTAATGTCTTTTTTGTAGGCCTAACATCCACCATCCCTAGCCATAACATCTGTATTATTCCCTTATTTTTCTGTTACCTCCCACATGGTATCCACAGCATCTAAAGGCACTTTGGCAGCAGCACAAGGCTGTGACCTCTCTCTGGCTACCAACCGCATCATTCACATAAGAATCACAGTCCTTGTCAGCCTGAAGACATGAAGACAGAGTAATTTTCTAACCACGCTTGCCTATGGATTACGTACTGGTTTGACGCCAAGGCATTAAGCTCAGTCACACGTCTATATTAGATGGACAGTGACAGAAGTGCAGGACCAAAGCTCACACTAACGCTCGTTGTGGAAACATCACCTGTCAGCTGTGGGCACAATCCCCAGCTTCCCCGTAAGGACGATGATTCCAGCTGGCCTGGTGCACACGTCAAAGCCAGCAGCTTTTGAAAATGCGACGCTGTTTCCTTCACAGCTCTTTCCTTTGTAAATGAATAGATTCACTGTGTCATTAAAAGCTGCCGCTTCAACAAGGGAAGGGATGACAAGTCAGTTCAGCTTGTATCATCTCTGTAGCACAAGTATTAGCCTGGTCCTCTGCTCAGAACCATCTTAAGGTGTCAGCTATATCCCAAACCCACCCACTGTGACTGGCGGTGCAACGCACGCATGGTATGATCAGACTCCACCTGATTTCTTGTGATGGAGAGTCACTCCTCATGTACACGTGGAGCTTGCAACAAACCTAGCAGCCTATGCGTTTGCAAATGCAAAGCTGTCACAGAAATAAGTAGATTTCTCTCCCTGCAGGATCAAGAATATTTTAAAACTCTGTGGTGAGCTGACCACAGCCAGCAACTAAGCCCCATGCAGCCACTTGTTCGCTCCTCCGCTTCCCCAGTGGAATGAGGGAGAGAACAGGAAGAACAAAAGCAAGAAAGCTTGTGGGTTGAGATGAAGAAACATGTGAAGGAAGGAGGGGGAAAAATACTTTCCTCTAGTATATTGATGCTCAGGCAGTTGCTGAGCAATGGCTACCTTCCACAAAAATCCCCTTCCTTTCCCCAGTTTTTATTGCTGAGCATGAGGTTATATAGTATGGATTATCCCCTTGGTCAGTTCAGGTCAACTGCCCTGGCTGTGTTCCCTCACAACTCATCTACATCCCCAGCTGACTCACCGTGAGGGCAGAGTGGAAGAAAGAAAAAGTCTCAAGGCTGTGTAAGTACTGCTCAGCAACAGCTAAAATGCTGGTGTGTTATCCATACCGTTTAGTCACAAATCCAAAACACAGCAGGCTGCTGTGAGGAAAACTAACTCCAACCCAGCCAGACGCAGCACACTACACTATTAAAAAAAAAATTAAAATTAATCATGTGTGCAGTAAATTACCAATAACAAAGAAAGAAGATAGCCTGAAATTTGTTTCTTCACCTTTGCCCAAGGTAACAGACCATCCAGCTAATCACCACCTGCGCTAGGTCTCAAAGTAGGTTTTTTTTCTTTAGTAATACCTCCACCCACCTAGACTGTTAATCCTCTCTTAATTTTCCACTGTGTCTCCCTCCATGCCTTGAACTTTCATTCTCTTTCTAATAACAACCTGAAAAGCTCTTCATCCTTGCTTTGGTAGAGATCTGGGTCCCACTATTACTAATGATGCTGGAATAAATTGAATGAGAAGAACTGACAGTGAGCCAAACCCCAGTTACTTCAGTAGAATTATTCCCACTGTCATTCACTGCTGTTAGTCAGACATGACTTTTCTGGAATTTTAAACTTTAAGAAATCACTCACTGGTAATGAGGAATTCTCATTAACTTGTCTTTAGCTGTCAAAAACAGAAATGTTGAATTTTATACCTGATTACCAAATATTACAAATCATTGTATGTGTGGTACTTCAGTTAAACATTTTTGTAGAATAACTTATTTTCTTAGTCCTCTTCAAATGATTCTTTTTAATTTTTTACATGAAAGTACACAATGTTAGGGGGAAAAAAATTAG
>VZSF01008518.1:222209-349612 GCA_013398295.1 Chionis minor | reverse complement strand
CATGAAGACAGAGTAATTTTCTAACCACGCTTGCCTATGGATTACGTACTGGTTTGACGCCAAGGCATTAAGCTCAGTCACACGTCTATATTAGATGGACAGTGACAGAAGTGCAGGACCAAAGCTCACACTAACGCTCGTTGTGGAAACATCACCTGTCAGCTGTGGGCACAATCCCCAGCTTCCCCGTAAGGACGATGATTCCAGCTGGCCTGGTGCACACGTCAAAGCCAGCAGCTTTTGAAAATGCGACGCTGTTTCCTTCACAGCTCTTTCCTTTGTAAATGAATAGATTCACTGTGTCATTAAAAGCTGCCGCTTCAACAAGGGAAGGGATGACAAGTCAGTTCAGCTTGTATCATCTCTGTAGCACAAGTATTAGCCTGGTCCTCTGCTCAGAACCATCTTAAGGTGTCAGCTATATCCCAAACCCACCCACTGTGACTGGCGGTGCAACGCACGCATGGTATGATCAGACTCCACCTGATTTCTTGTGATGGAGAGTCACTCCTCATGTACACGTGGAGCTTGCAACAAACCTAGCAGCCTATGCGTTTGCAAATGCAAAGCTGTCACAGAAATAAGTAGATTTCTCTCCCTGCAGGATCAAGAATATTTTAAAACTCTGTGGTGAGCTGACCACAGCCAGCAACTAAGCCCCATGCAGCCACTTGTTCGCTCCTCCGCTTCCCCAGTGGAATGAGGGAGAGAACAGGAAGAACAAAAGCAAGAAAGCTTGTGGGTTGAGATGAAGAAACATGTGAAGGAAGGAGGGGGAAAAATACTTTCCTCTAGTATATTGATGCTCAGGCAGTTGCTGAGCAATGGCTACCTTCCACAAAAATCCCCTTCCTTTCCCCAGTTTTTATTGCTGAGCATGAGGTTATATAGTATGGATTATCCCCTTGGTCAGTTCAGGTCAACTGCCCTGGCTGTGTTCCCTCACAACTCATCTACATCCCCAGCTGACTCACCGTGAGGGCAGAGTGGAAGAAAGAAAAAGTCTCAAGGCTGTGTAAGTACTGCTCAGCAACAGCTAAAATGCTGGTGTGTTATCCATACCGTTTAGTCACAAATCCAAAACACAGCAGGCTGCTGTGAGGAAAACTAACTCCAACCCAGCCAGACGCAGCACACTACACTATTAAAAAAAAAATTAAAATTAATCATGTGTGCAGTA
The DNA here is from genome assembly GCA_013398295.1 of Chionis minor. Classification (NCBI taxonomy): domain Eukaryota; kingdom Metazoa; phylum Chordata; class Aves; order Charadriiformes; family Chionidae; genus Chionis; species Chionis minor. The sequence continues at coordinate 348,432 of VZSF01008518.1, read as the reverse complement.
AATTACCAATAACAAAGAAAGAAGATAGCCTGAAATTTGTTTCTTCACCTTTGCCCAAGGTAACAGACCATCCAGCTAATCACCACCTGCGCTAGGTCTCAAAGTAGGTTTTTTTTCTTTAGTAATACCTCCACCCACCTAGACTGTTAATCCTCTCTTAATTTTCCACTGTGTCTCCCTCCATGCCTTGAACTTTCATTCTCTTTCTAATAACAACCTGAAAAGCTCTTCATCCTTGCTTTGGTAGAGATCTGGGTCCCACTATTACTAATGATGCTGGAATAAATTGAATGAGAAGAACTGACAGTGAGCCAAACCCCAGTTACTTCAGTAGAATTATTCCCACTGTCATTCACTGCTGTTAGTCAGACATGACTTTTCTGGAATTTTAAACTTTAAGAAATCACTCACTGGTAATGAGGAATTCTCATTAACTTGTCTTTAGCTGTCAAAAACAGAAATGTTGAATTTTATACCTGATTACCAAATATTACAAATCATTGTATGTGTGGTACTTCAGTTAAACATTTTTGTAGAATAACTTATTTTCTTAGTCCTCTTCAAATGATTCTTTTTAATTTTTTACATGAAAGTACACAATGTTAGGGGGAAAAAAATTAGTGTTTTATACCAATGTTCTCTTTTATAGGAAAAATTTATTTTCAGTTTGTAGATAAGTCAGTGCAGATTGATTCCCTCTTTCCAGATCTGTTAATACTATGTATGCTATATTTTGCCAGTAAGAAGTAGTAATGTTTTCTTTTTAAGAAAAAAGAGGATTAAATATGTTATTTCTGCTAACAAATACACAGCTTACAAAGTCAACAGTCATTGAATCCTCAGAAACGAATCAGCCTCAGTATTTCAAGACATCATGGCAGGGGTGTTGCATTTGCAGGGAGTGCAAGAGAATCAAATACGACAACTGAGAGAGTTGTGAGTGTGACTTCAGAATTGGATCTGATAATAAGAGTTGTGGAGTTGTAGTTTTGAAATTCTGCCTCCTTTAACGTGCTTTCCACTTCGTTGATGGACATTCAGCACATATACTACAGACTGGAAATTAAAGATGGATGGTAAATCTTTAATGGTGGTCTACAGAGTGAGATAACTTTGGGAAAGGAAGTTCTTTCCTCAAAGTGTTGAAATGAGGGTATCTAAGAGAAACACTGAACTAGATGAAAACTAAAGCAAAGTTCAAAACTGGACAGGAAAGAAAAAGCAACAGCCAGATTTTTCTAACAAAAACAACCAGATTTAATTGAAGTACCATTTAAGGTCACGGGGGGCAAGCTACTTTACAAGGAATTCATGGGGCAACAAAACAAAATCAAGGGGTGATAAGATACTATGGCCATATTTTTACGGTAAATATCTTTACAGCAGAGACTCGCATCAAGAGCTGAGTGGTGAGAACTTGCATGCTTAAAACACTTTAAAAGTGGCACTACTTGAACTGTATGTCTGGCTGTCCCAGGTGGTTACCTGGGGGCAACACTTAGCTTCTGATAGTTTCAGCACAGATTTTAAAGTCATCTCCCTGTTTGGAGAATGAAACTAGCAGTCTAAGGAACATGCAAGATGAGGGATCCAATGAAGGTACTGCTTCTTTGAATGAAGTTTTATTTGGTAAGTGTAACCTTAAAAACACCATCTGTCTCATGTCCTCAAGGCAACGCAGGAAGGATAATGCTTAATTTGGTGATCCATCCATGGCTCAAGTGTCAGGCATGTTTATAAACCCTTGTAGAGCTCCCTTCATACACACAGAAACCCCCCAGTACTTCTTCCCAGAGAATTCCTTTTTAATTCAGATAGAAAATTTCAAGGAAAAAAAAATCCTCTAAATTTTCCTCAAAAAATCCTGAGTTCAAACATGAAAACATGGCATATACACTAATCAGTTGATGTCCTGTTTCCTACTCTCAGCTTGTATCTGAAGAGAATATAACATTTGAAGACAGGCCACATACACAGAACAATTAAAATTACCTCACTTATTTGAAATGTAAAAAGTGGCCCATTCTCTAGAAGCAGTTTGCAAGCATCACATACCTCTCTGATGCTACCAGAATCCTTCAGACACGTACCACCCCCTAAACTTTGGAAAAGCTGATGACAGTAAAACAACATTAATGCAGTTAATGGCATTTCCATTCTGTCATTTACTATTAACATTTGATCAATGTTTTGGATCTGAATGAGGAACACCTTTAAAAATTTTGACCACATTACAGATATTCATTAGCCTCTGCAGAAGGTTGTTTAGAACATAATACCAGATGTAGCTTACCAGATGGCCCAACCAAGTTCCCCACCGTCTCAAAATTATTTTATCTGTACTATCCCAAATGTGCATTTCTGTGGAGAAGGGAAGGAAGGGGCCTGTGGTCCCCCGTGAACACTGTCTCATGTTGCACACATGCTCTAAAATCACTTGATTTGTTTGCTAGTCAGGCTTCTCTCCTTCAGAACAGCTTCAGATTGCCTTGGGACCAAAGCTGTGCCTACCCTTAGCCTCTCATTGACTTTCAGAACAAATGGCATCAATTGTTTTTCTATTGTTGTAGGCATCCCTGGTGTACACAACCAGAAATAAGCAAGGAAAAAAGCCAGCACTTTAATCAGTAAAAATTGCTTCTATTTGTTGTTGGCAATGTCTGGACTTTTTAGATTAAGGACTTCTTGAATATGGTAACTCACGTCCTCTCTCCCATCTTCTAGTGATGATATTTGCAAGTCAAGCTTGATGCATAAGACAGAAGCACTGAAAATTTTACTTACTTCTCCAGAGTATTAGTTTGTCTTCAAATAAATAGGAAATTAAATTCCATAGAGCTGTCAAGTTGGTAAATTCTACCAATAAAATAACTGAATGTTTCCTGAATCCACTTATGTTTCAGACCCCTTCTGTTTGCCTTTTCCTTAGTTTTGTGGGGGGACAATCAGCTAAGATTTTGAGGAGAAAAAAAAAATGCTGTTCTTGCAGTTCTGTTAACCTTTTCTGTATATTCCCTCAAAAAAAGATGCCCTTTGTGAATGCACCAGAGGCTTCATGACCCCAGAGAAGGAGGGATAGTACCTGATTTATGGAAGTCTAGAGAAATCATGTCTGTGGGATTTCGCACATTAGTCAATGCCATTTTCCTGAGTTCTAGCTCAAATGCTCCTTTTTACAACATGATGAACTCAGAGGACTGCCAAGCAGCAGAAGACTTCTAAAAGATTCTTTTCTGAAGGGCAGAAGACAATCTCAGGGACCAGGCACTAGTGTAATTTTTTGTGCCAAGAACTCTAACGTTCACACATTCCACTCCAACAAAAAGCAACAAGGTTTGAGGCAAGGAGCTGCTTGTTTGAAGGTGGAAGCAGGCTTCTGGATTGTCATCACCCTCCACAGAAGAGTAGATATGACATTCCAGGAAAGGGTGTTTATTAGGGCTTCCCATACCTAGACAACACATCTTAGGACAGTGACTTTTGTTTAAATGTATGTTTATTTCTATTACCTTAATTCAAGCCTTTACAAGCTAACAGAGAATGGTTTGGTTTCTTCTCAGCAATTTCAAGTTTTATTGCTGTTATAATTTAATTTGGACAATGGAGTTACAGTCCAACAGTGCTCTGGAGGTGCAACTAAGCTCTGGAAAATTCACCAAAAACTTGGTATTTCCACTTTCAGACCATTCGAAAGGCTGAAGTGATTCTTGTGTTAAATATGGATGAGGATCCATGTTTGACTCATTTGAGTAAGACTCTTGTATGATCAAGTAGTCTAGTGTACCTTATAACTCTCCATAAACAATTCAGCTTAGGAATCCACATGAAAGGAACTTTTTCTTGCTTATTTAGGGACATGGTTTCATCACAGTTTTCACAATATGTAGGGAAACTAGTCTGGGGCCACTTAGAGAAGAGCAATGAATTTTGGGTGGAATTTTCCAAGGAGACTAACTCCCGGGATATTTTATTGCAAGGTTCACAGTAAATGACTTTTTTTTTCCAAACTCCCAGCTGCTGGAATGGAGAATTATAGGAATGCATAAGACTCTCACCTTTCATTTTAAATAAAGGACTTTCTAGAAATCACGATAACAGAAAAATCGTGAGACTGGAACCGTGTCAGTTCTCAGGACTTACACAAACAGAAGGAAATGCAAAGAATAAGGCATTAATTTATTTAAATCTTAAGGTATTTAATCTTCCCTATTGCTTTTGCAAGAGTGACTCATGATTTTTAACTTACACAATTAGTAACACTTATTTTCAAACCCAGAGTTTTGCATATCAGCAGTTACTTAGGCACTGCATTTTGTACACATTCAGTCTCAACTGTTTTTTTGTCTCAGGGTTACCTTGGCAAAATTCCTCCTTTTGCTATTAATTTACATGGGAGATTTGTATCTAGATTTTCCAGACTAGTCTGAAAACACCGAAGCCTTGGGACGCTCCTGTGTTGTTCTGTCACTTTATTCACTTTTAACCCCTCAATCTTCCATGCAAGTAGGTACCTATGGGGAGAGTCACAGATCAAATAGTCATTGTACTCTGAGAAAGACAACACCCTTTGATCACTTGAGAGTTGGTTTTCTCAGGAAGCTCTGGCCATCCTCCCCCTCTCCCACATTCCCCCTCACACACATGCAGTTTATTCCAAGCAGATGTTAGCTTGCATCTGCCACTTTCCTTCTCAAATGACTTGCAGAACCACATCTGCTCAGTATGAGCTAGCTACCTCTGAGGCTCTCTGCCTGTCCACTTCTTCCTACTGTGTGCTCTCATCCTTTTCCTCTTCCTATATCCCACATGTGCCTCTGCCTCTTCCATTTGCTTCCCTTCTTCATCTTCCCGTTTTCCATATCTATTCTAAGCTGCCATCTTTTTTCCACTCCCAATTTATTCTCATGAAAAAAAAAAAAAATGCTGAACAAGAAGGCAGCTTAACATTTGGTACTTCTAGATAAGGATGGGGAGATTAAGTGATTTGCCCAAGGCCACGCAGAAATTCTGTGGCAGAAAGGTGGATTGATTTTAGGTCCCCATGACTCAACAGACTCATAAAAGAAGTCTTATTTGAAGGGTATATTTTAAACATCAAATCAAAGTTTGAGTCCAAATGAAAACAGCTCCAATTACAGGCTGCTTTTATCTGCTAGTTTCATCTTAGCACTCTTAGGCACATGGGCTGTGTCTAGACTTCCCAGGTGGGGCACGCCGGAGTGCCTGTCTGACTCATATGCCTGGCTTTTCTTTCCTTTGGCGCGTTTACAGCATGGCTGAGGCACACACCCGGGCCCATGAGCCGAGGGGTGTAATGTAGATGTAATCATATAGGGGTCAGTGTCAAAGCTCAAGCTGTCCAAGAACTGTCTCTGAAAAGTACAAAGTTCTCAAGGACTTGGTCTGTGTTAATCTAATCATTGACATATGACCAAAACTTTTTTTTTTTTAAAAACAAAAAAACTATTTTTTGTAATGTTATAGTTCATTTGCATTAAGACAAACCACCAGTTTACCCGATGTTTCATTGGTATGGCTTTTAGGTGGAGTGTAGGTGTTTGCTTGTATCAGATTTCTTACTGTAGTGATAAACAAAGCTGTTTACTTACGCCCCTCAAAACAGAGTCTAATGTTGCTTTCTGCTCTACTCCAAGCCATAATGTCATTATATTTGGCACAGAGCTACTAGAAAATTTTGTCAGCCTGGCCACAAAAATTAGCTTTGCAATACGGTTGAATTCTAGGGGCTAAGCCAGTGCTTTGGCCTGACACAGGGTATCTCTGTTCTTGCAGACACCAGAGAAAGTTTTCTTAGAAAAACAAAAACAACAACACAAGTTTATGATTCACTTTCAGACTTTGTTCACCTAAATGACTTGTTTGTGCACTATGGAAGGAAAACAAGAGATTCCAGAAACTCGCACACACAGCATGTCCTTGTTTATGCCTTTTAACTATATAATAAACGCACACATAAATATGTAAGGGAAGGGCTGGGCAATCTTTCAGTGAGGCTTTTCAAGTTAACCATCTTCTACACTGAAGAAGCACAGCCTGCTATAAATGAAGGTTTAGTATCTGAATTTAATACTAAACTGTGGAACAGAGGCAAAGTGTTGTGGGGTTTTCTGAGTTTTATTTTTAAATCCTGAAACTGGATCTGAACTGGAAGCATGTCTACAACTTTGAGTGGTTTCAGGGAAACAACTAAGAAGGGCCAGGAACTCAAGACATTATTTTTATCTCAGAGGTTTCTGGTTTAAAGACACTGTACAGCTTACCAGTTTCAAAAGCATTTTAAACATCTGTTTATCTCCAATTTCCTACCTACTATGTAAAGAAAGCCTCAGGTTTATATCAAGTTGTCCTTTAAATCTGTATACCCTTCTTTAATTCAGATTAGTCCTTTGTTGTAGTCTTTCTTCCTCTGTCACATCTTTGGGTCTGTGTTCTCTTCCCTGCCATGTAACATTTTACTGAGCAATACGCACTCACTCAAGGAGATGAGGTACAGGAAAGATAAGTGAAGATAAACAGTGGACTGAACTCCAGACTAGGAAATCAGAGAGGTTGAACCCTGCCAAATTGCAAATTCCTTATGATACTTCCAGTGAAGCTGAAGAAATCTTGATTGGGAAAAAAAAACAATTGATTTCTCTTGGGAAAGATTCAGGTGGAGATGGGTAAACTTTACAAGGCTGTTGTTTATATTATTGTAATATCCAGAAATTCCAAATCACAAAGGGAATTGTTTCCCATCCTAAAAGACTGATAACTTGAGATGAAGTCAAGTCACTCAACATGCTGTTAGGGATGCATTAAGAGCTCTTTGAGGACTTTTACAGAAATAAAAGTGAAAAAGAAGATACGATTGAGGATCAGTAAAATGGAACAGTAGAGGTAAAAATACACAGTTTTTACGGAAGCCCTTACTAAAGTTGAGGGCACAACAAGCAGCAGGAAATATTTGCGGCACGGAAAAGAGTTCAGCTAGAATCTTAAGTAGACAGAGGAACACATCACTCAGTTACTGGAGCAAATAGCAGCTGATTTCACCCCTTATCACAAAAAAGGGGAGGCAGTAAACAAGTAATTGAAATATTTAATTTTAATGAAGGGATAGGAGCAGAAGCTGGAACAGAGAAATAACAAGTTACCAAATATACTGGATGTATTCATGTTGACAGAGCCTCACTAAATTCACCCAAGAATGCTGAAGAAACCAGGCAAAGTGATCTCTGAACTGTTAGCAAAGTCCTTCAGAATTCACAGGGGGCAGAAGACACTCCAAAGAAGTGAAGAAAGGCAAGCAGAGAACAAACTGCTGAGGAAAAGTGAAAGGAATTTAGGGGGGAATGGGTCAGTTAAGTTGCTTTCACATGCTGAAATATCAAAACTCCTTATTGGTCAATTTGTTCGTATGGACTGAAAAATAATGAAGTGATAAACCAATATCAATTTGTCAGTACAAACTGTAACACAGTAGTCTAATTTTCTTCTTTACCAGGACAACTGGCCTATTGGATAAGGAATTCACTCAGAATTAATTAGAGAAAGCATTATAAGTGATTTATCTTGTCCTTAATTTCAAACTGCCCTACATGAAGAAAACTGGAAAATATGGCTTTGATTAAACCCATGTCATACTACTGGTATACACTTACTGGGAAAAAACCAGATTTTCAGGTAGTTACAAGTTGCTTCCTAGTCAAACAATTGTCTAGAGGATATTGAAATAGTGCCCACCTCTACATGTTCTGAGCCTAGTTACATTCAATGGTTTAATGTACTGCTTTGGGCAGGTGCCTGAGTTTCTTGTGTCATCATTTTTACTGTCTAGTAAAGTATTTCTGATGTATATGATATCTCTCCAGAAAAAAAAAGGGGTCAGCTGCCTAAAAGGTTTCAAGCACAAGACCTTGGCCCATTAGGCACAGACGATATTCCAGATACTTCCAGATACTTTCAAAGGCAGCTATTTTTCATCACTGGCTAGTGGAAATATAGGTACTTTTTTAGGAGGACAACTTTACTAAGCATCTAAATTACAGATGTTTAAATCAGGAAAGCTGGATTCAATCCCTTGATAATGAAATTGAGTACGCTTCTAGATTTCTTAGATATTTTCAAAAGTGAGAGTTATGAAGCAGTTGGAAGAATAGAAGTTGAATGATCTAAATTAATTACAGAAATTACTTCGAATCACTAGATGAAATTCAATGCATATGAGTGTACAGATTACTCTGAGGAAACGTAACTGTTCTACAAATACAAAATAAGAAATACATTTAATTGCTATGCTGCAAAAAAGAAAAAAAAAAGTGATTCATAAATCAAATTTATTACTCTTGAATATAAGAGAGCTCTTATTCTGATTTTAATGACTAGTTAGACAAACATCTTCCAGGGAGTGTTTGGGTATTGCTGTTTCAAAAGGGGATGCTGAAAGGCTTGTTGAGATCATTTTGACTTCTGTACTCCTCTGATACAGTAAATACACTAGGAGAAATCATGTGTATGAATCAAGAGTTTTATTATTCACATTTGGTAGTTGGGAAAACAAGCTATATACATGAAAACTAACCTACACGTAGCCCTGTAGAAAATCTGTGGCAATGAGCCAGGGATGGGATGCAAATCTGTTAAGTCATAGTCTGGAATTTAACCACAACACCATCTTCTCTCTGGCCTTTGTATTAAACTGAGATATGTATTCAAATGTCTGGATGTTTATCCAAAGCCTATCAAGAGCGATCTTCCCCTTCAGACTCCATCCCTTTGCACAACAAGCCTGGCTCCCCTTCCTGAGGGAAGAGCTAGCAAGTCCTGTCTCCTCTCACACCCACGACCTCCTTTTAGAGACTCGATGAAGAAGAGCCTCGCAGCCCCCTTTAAAACCTGCCAGGACTGACTGTGTCACACGTTCCTGCGTGACAATAGAGAAATCACTTTGCATTTTGGACCACATTAGCACCAAGGTGCATTTCAGGTTAGCCGAGAGGGTCAAGGGGACATGCTCAGGGCACTGGCACGGGCCAACGTGGACCCTGGTGTTCAGAACACGCTCTGCTTGTCTTACAAGAAGGCTCTGTGAGATTTAAAAATCTGTGTCTGTCAGAAACTTCCTGTTCAGACAAAAGCTAACCCAGTTATGTAAGAAGGTGTTAAATGTACATGGAAAAATTATGCTTTTCCAAGAAGCCAGGCAGTGATTACATTTGCTAAATCTGCAGTCATTTTCCAGTAACAAATAAATAATCAAAACCAGCACATTCTGTGAAAAAATAGTAGTGTTGAACTAAAGGAGGCAATTGCCATTTCAAATCAATAAAATGTAGTTCCCTGTATTTTCATGTTAAACAAAAACAAAGACTTGCCCAAAGAAAGCAACAGCTAAGCTGTTTGTTTTTATATTCACTTGGATCCTCAGATCTCTTCCAGACAGACTTGTGGATAAACAGGTTTGTTTACGAAAAATCTGCTCATTACTGCATCAGCTATAGCTATGGCATTTTGGTTTCAGATGAAGCTGCTCTTCAGACATTTGTTTGTTTAAAATTTGGAGGTGCACAGCCTAATGGATAAAAACAGGGGGCTGAAGTGACATAAGTCGGGTTCTCAAGTAATCCTTTCAAATCTGTAGGCTCATCTTGAAGCAATTCATCTTAAAAACCAACCCAACAAAAAAAGTCAATAAGCATTAAATATGTAAACCCATTTTGTCTTTCTGCTTCCTGATGTATTTGACACTATTCCAAATGAAGCCTGCTAATATTATTTACACAGGGTTCCTGAGAACTGGTGAAGACTACCTGTAAATATCACCCTACTTCCCACCTGCTTTCAAAAAACTTCATTTGTTTCAAGGCACACACTTCCTCTCTAACACTTGTCTTCCTCTGTGTCTTGTTTGTATGAGACGGTGCATAATTTAACCATTTTGATTTGTTTCTAGGACTGCATCCATCTTTGAGAACATCCTGCCCTTATACTTCCAGGTAAATACTAAAACGTATTTTGCATAGTGATTCCCTATTTTTATTTCCGTCTTCTGAATAAGGAAGTTAAGGGGGCAGGAGGGAGGAGACTTGGCAGACAATAGTACACAGCCATCTACACCCAACTGACAACTGTGTTAATAGGCTTTTTAAAAAATGTCTTACACGTCACTGACTTGACATAGAACAGCTGTGTCTGGACAGAGGACACTAAAAAATGCCACCTGGCAAGTGATATATTCTTTAAGGATAACAACTAGTCTTTGGAAGACCAGAGATGTCACTTTTTCTGCTTTGTTGAAGATTGATGTCCACCTATTGAATGAGAATGTACTTTTAAATTGGAAACCATCTTATTCAACGAATGAATACTCTTATCCTCATATATGGTATAGGTAGAAGTAAAAGTCAGAGGATGTGCTTCAGTTACAGCTCTCTGCAAAAGCAGTGTAGTTTGGGGGGATTGTTTTGGGTTTTTTCCTCAGTGGGCTTCTCTTAACCTCACCTGATAAGCTAAAGTTTATTTCTTCCAAATGGATTAATGCAAATTACCCTTTCCCCGTGAGGTATTTCTCATCAGTTACAGTGACAAGGGATAAAATGATCAAAATATTGCTGAAAAGGAATGTGAGGTCAACCTGAAAGACAAAGGGCCTGATGATTTCCACTGCATGTCCTCTCCTCATGACAGGTGGCCTACAGGTTTTCATTCAGGACAAGTGCTTTTGCAGACTGCAGTGAACAACCTCGATGGAAAAAAGAGGTTAAGCTGAAATCCTGTCTTATGAAACTTGCAGTTGTGCTGACTGTGAGCAGCAGCTAATCATGGCCAAATGTCCTTAGGTTGTGCAGCCTACATAAAATCCTCTTTTCTTATGTATAATAAAGATCCTATTATTATTTCCCCCTTTCCTCTTGCATTCATATTTCCCTAGGCTAGGGGAGCACTATTATTATTTCCCCTTTTGCCATTGTCTTTACAGTTTCTATTGTATTGACTGCCTGGAGTGTCTTTCTTCTTCCTTTTCTTCAACGTGGGCCACAAAGCAGTGCACTGCTTTGACTTTCCTTTCACTATTCATTTATAACTGTGTGTGTTTCATAGTGCAAACTTTAATTAGAAAGCACTGCCCTCTTTTTAAATAGCAAGGGTGAAAGATAATCCATTTTCAGTGCAATAGCTCACCCCTTTTTAGAACAGCGAGTGTTTATCTAGCGACACTACATAGTCCATTAAGCAGCATATAAATGTTCTCCCATTTTACTTATTCTCAGAAAGGAGCAAGGAAAGAGTACTCAGAAGAATAATTTCTTTTCCTAGGACACCGAGATTTTCCAGTTTCCCTAGGGCTACTTCTTTTTTTTTTCCCTTCAGGAATAAATGTATTGCACATTATAGGACCCAGATCCTTAATAACTGTAATTAGAAATTCTTTTCATTTATTTGAAAGTAAAATCATGTTTATAAATATCTAGCTTGTATAGGACAAGGCTGATGCTGAAGTCACACCAGAGTCATACCATTAACTAGTATAATGTTACAATGAGGTCACCACAGGCCTTGAGAACATATTTCTATGTTTGCATGTGAACAGAACATCCAAATAGAACTCCTCTGAGATGTAAGGTTGCAAAAACACCCATTCCAGCACTTATACTAACTTTGTTTTGCTAGTAAAATAATGTGGCCTTCGCTTATGATGCAATGCATTTTCTGGTCTACATTAAAAAGGGCTTTTTGTCAGTTTGATGATTAAGAGAACCATCTGGAAACTGTGGGGTTTATATTTTGTGTGTTATATTTCTCAATAATGTAAAATCATTATAGATTGATATGCCACTGTAGTTCAACGACAAAACAAACAAGCAGCAGCAACAACAAACTCACAATATAAATAGAAGTTAAATAGAACAGTATAAATAGAAGATCATTTGAGAACGTTCAGGTTTTGTTAAAAAACAAATCATCTTTTGACAATTAAAACTAAATATGGCACTCAGTAGTTTTTCATTTGAAAGAAGAGGAGGCTGGGATCAAAACACAGGTGTTAAGTTCAAACTTCTGCATGCTGAGTTTTCTATTCACACATGCATGAGTGCAAATGTGCACACAGTAAGACTGAAGGAAACATTCTGGTGTGCAACTTCTGCATAAAGGCTCCAGCTAGCAAACACAGCCTTGCTTTCCAAAGCCATCAGATTGGTTTGGACCTAATAAAGACCAGTCCCAGAGTGACTAGGCTTATAACTTATCTATGCTTTGCTAGAAAACTGTAAAAATAGTGTGGAAAATATGGTTTTAAATGTGAAAAGTGGGCATACCCATAGATAATGGGATAATTCTCCATGTGGAGACAAAAACTTTCTCTTCTTCATAAATTAAGAACAAACAAAGCAAAACATTATTGTTACCATATGTTGATGAGGTTAACTACAATGACCACCTTTACTGTGACAGTCATGATTAAGTTGTCATCATACATTAATGAGTTCAAAAAAAGAGTAAGAATCTTTGAAAAGTACTTCCGTCTGTGTGCCTGAAGAAACTACAGAGTAAGAGCATTACCAAAAAGGCAGGGGCGTGTTGGTGGCAGAGCAGGGTGACAGTACTGACTCTTAACTCTGATGTCCTAACTGAAGGATATGCAAGAACAGAGACCACTCATTAAAAATTATTATTGATCTTTTATATTTGTTTAGTTATCTTAATCTACAAGTTTACTAAAAAATACATTCATAAATGTGTGTATAAGATAGCAAAGGTAGAATATCACTTTTATTACAGTGGGCAGAAATATGCTGGCAAAAAATATCATTTGATTAGTCCCTATATTTTGGTGGTAGCAATTTTTTTGGGGGGGTATTGGTACGTGTGCATTATAATATAGACAGGAGAGGTGTTATTCTTGTGGAGAGTTATACCTTTAACAGACTCTCAAGATCAGAGCTCACTGTGCTCCTCAAGGACACACAAGGAGCCCTGAGCAGCTTGAATTTAGCTACTAAAACAAGCAAGTCTCATGCAGACATTATTTCTTCTAGGGATCAGCAAACAACAACAACAACAACAGAAAAATCTATGCCTGTGACCTGCATTAAGCAGGAGGCCAGAACGCATAATTTTGCTGACTCCTTTAAGCCTTAACTAATGTGAATGTGAATGCAGTAGGAATATTTTGACCAAGGACATTAGAGCAAACCTCTAGTTCAAACGTACTTGGCTGGGTGTGTACCACTGAGGTAAGCAGTGTCAGCTGTCATTTCTGCATGTAGCAGGAGCTGCTTGGAGAACTGAGTCTGTCTAGAAACTTTCGGTGCCAGATATAAAATCAGAGAATCATTTAGATTGGAAAAGACCTTTAAAGTCATCAAGTCCAACCATTAACCTAGCACTGCCAATTCCACCAATAAACCGTGTCCCTAAGTGCCACATCTACACATCCTTTGAATAGATCCAGAGATGGTGACTCAACCACTTCCCTGGACAGCCTGTTCCAGCGCTTGATAACCCTTTCAATGAAGAAATATTTCCTAACACCCAATCTAAACCTCCCTTGGAGCAACTTGTGGCCATTTCCTTTTGTCCCATCACTTGTTACTTGGGAGAAGAGACCGACCCTCACCTCACTACAACTTCATTTCAGGTAGTTGTAGAGAGCAATAAGGTCTCTCCNAGTTCAAACTTCTGCATGCTGAGTTTTCTATTCACACATGCATGAGTGCAAATGTGCACACAGTAAGACTGAAGGAAACATTCTGGTGTGCAACTTCTGCATAAAGGCTCCAGCTAGCAAACACAGCCTTGCTTTCCAAAGCCATCAGATTGGTTTGGACCTAATAAAGACCAGTCCCAGAGTGACTAGGCTTATAACTTATCTATGCTTTGCTAGAAAACTGTAAAAATAGTGTGGAAAATATGGTTTTAAATGTGAAAAGTGGGCATACCCATAGATAATGGGATAATTCTCCATGTGGAGACAAAAACTTTCTCTTCTTCATAAATTAAGAACAAACAAAGCAAAACATTATTGTTACCATATGTTGATGAGGTTAACTACAATGACCACCTTTACTGTGACAGTCATGATTAAGTTGTCATCATACATTAATGAGTTCAAAAAAAGAGTAAGAATCTTTGAAAAGTACTTCCGTCTGTGTGCCTGAAGAAACTACAGAGTAAGAGCATTACCAAAAAGGCAGGGGCGTGTTGGTGGCAGAGCAGGGTGACAGTACTGACTCTTAACTCTGATGTCCTAACTGAAGGATATGCAAGAACAGAGACCACTCATTAAAAATTATTATTGATCTTTTATATTTGTTTAGTTATCTTAATCTACAAGTTTACTAAAAAATACATTCATAAATGTGTGTATAAGATAGCAAAGGTAGAATATCACTTTTATTACAGTGGGCAGAAATATGCTGGCAAAAAATATCATTTGATTAGTCCCTATATTTTGGTGGTAGCAATTTTTTTGGGGGGGTATTGGTACGTGTGCATTATAATATAGACAGGAGAGGTGTTATTCTTGTGGAGAGTTATACCTTTAACAGACTCTCAAGATCAGAGCTCACTGTGCTCCTCAAGGACACACAAGGAGCCCTGAGCAGCTTGAATTTAGCTACTAAAACAAGCAAGTCTCATGCAGACATTATTTCTTCTAGGGATCAGCAAACAACAACAACAACAACAGAAAAATCTATGCCTGTGACCTGCATTAAGCAGGAGGCCAGAACGCATAATTTTGCTGACTCCTTTAAGCCTTAACTAATGTGAATGTGAATGCAGTAGGAATATTTTGACCAAGGACATTAGAGCAAACCTCTAGTTCAAACGTACTTGGCTGGGTGTGTACCACTGAGGTAAGCAGTGTCAGCTGTCATTTCTGCATGTAGCAGGAGCTGCTTGGAGAACTGAGTCTGTCTAGAAACTTTCGGTGCCAGATATAAAATCAGAGAATCATTTAGATTGGAAAAGACCTTTAAAGTCATCAAGTCCAACCATTAACCTAGCACTGCCAATTCCACCAATAAACCGTGTCCCTAAGTGCCACATCTACACATCCTTTGAATAGATCCAGAGATGGTGACTCAACCACTTCCCTGGACAGCCTGTTCCAGCGCTTGATAACCCTTTCAATGAAGAAATATTTCCTAACACCCAATCTAAACCTCCCTTGGAGCAACTTGTGGCCATTTCCTTTTGTCCCATCACTTGTTACTTGGGAGAAGAGACCGACCCTCACCTCACTACAACTTCATTTCAGGTAGTTGTAGAGAGCAATAAGGTCTCTCCTCAGCCTCCTTTTCTCCAGGCTAAACAACTCAAGTTCCCTCAGATGCTTCTCATAAGGCTTGCTCTTTAGACCCTTCACCAGCTTTGTTGCCCTTCTCTGGACATGCTCCAGCACCTCAATGTCCTTCTTGGAGTGAGGGGCCCAAAACTGCAATATTCAAGGTGCAGCCTCACCAGTGCTGAGTACAAGGGCACAATCACTTCCCTAGTCCCGCTGGCCACACTATTTCTGATACAAGAGAGGATGCTAACAAGTGACCCCTTGGCCACCTGGGCACACTGCCAGCTCATATTCAGCCAGCTGTTGACCAACAACCACAGATCCTTTTCCACTGAGCAGCTTTCCAGCCACTCTTCCGCAAGCCTGTGGGGTTTCATTGGGACCCAACACTTGGCATTGTTGAACCTCATACCATTGGCCTCAGCCCACCAATCCAGCCTGTCCCTCTGTAGAGTCTTCCTGCCCTCAAGCAGATCAACACTCCCACCCAACTTGGTGTTGTCTGCGAACATATTGAGGGTTCACTCAATCCCCTTGTCCAGGTTGTTGGTAAAGATATTAAACAGAACCAGCCCCAATACCGAGCCCTGGGGAACATCACTTGTGACCAGCTGCCAACTGGATTTAACGTCATTCACCACCACTCTTTGGGCCTGGCCATCCAGGCAGTTTTTCACCCAGTGAAGATTACACCCATCCAGGTCATGAGCAGCCATTTTCTCCAGTGGTAAATGGTGTCAAAGTCTTTTATACAGATATATGTACAGGATCTCACCTGTGCCAAGGCAAGTACCTCTGTATCCGGATGGCATGGGTTTGGAGAAGATGCGATAGCAATTTCTTGCTGAATACAGTAGAGGTCTTAGCTCCTGCGTTTGCTCCCCAGTGTATGCTCAAGTCAAGGTCACACCAGGTTCTGGCGCTATCTCAATATTCAGAAAGGGAGTGAAAGAGGGAAAGGAATAGTGTACTGGGTCATAAGGGAGCTTGCTAGGTAGTGGAATAAATAGTGCTGACATGCTAGCTCTTACGACCAGTATGGAGTTCACTGAGGAGGCTGAGGTCCTAGTTGTAGAGGTGGGAAGGTACAGAGGAGGCAGATTACCCAAGACCAAAGATCCCGTTGTGAGTGAGAGTCTATAAAAGAGGGCTTATGATCAGAGACTTGGTGGAAGCCCAGGTGTGCACACAGCCTGCGCAAAAAGATGAGGCTGCTACCGTGATCAGTACCTTCTAGCCACCGCGCCCGACAGAAGCACATTCTCCAGCAGCCATTCCCAACAGCACCTGCCCTACTGCCACTGCTCATGGTGGTAGCTGGCCCTGCCAGCATGCCAGTCGTGGGGCTTGCCCAGACCATAGTAGCCAGGACTGCATCATATGATGTTTGGAAAATTCTGTTCTAGTTTATTAAGAGTAATCTAGGATCTCTGATGTCTGCTCTAGTCCACCAATACACGTGTGTACGACAGTTGAGGTAAATCCTCTTTCAGCTATAATAATTTCACTTTCAAGACTTAAACAACCATACTCTTTTGTGACTCTTGAACCTCAGCCCAGCTCACTGAAGGAGCTTTCCAAATGGCATTGCTGCAATCACCTGCTATGATTTGCCACGGTTCAGTTTCCTGCTCAGCTCTGCTCCCTAGCGAAAGGACGTGATGCAATACACCTTGCCCATCAGCCATGGGCCACACCTGTGGACTCTGCCATTTCTCGCTCAGCTGTACTGGGAGGGTGGTTAGCCAGGCGTACTGAGAAGCATAGATTGTTCTTTCTGTGCAAACAAACCTGCAGGAGTAAACACCATATCCTTGGCTCATGGTGCTTGTGAGTCACTCTTTGTTGATGGGTGGTGGTTTCAAGTGTGGGATTGTAGCAAGGAAACTGCTTTGTTTCTGCTTTGCTTTTATTCCATGAAAAGACTGTAACTATCATACTTAGCATTCTCAAAGCTCTGTACAAGCTAATCCTTGCAACATTCCCATGAGGTAGGCCAGTATAATTAACCCTATTTCAAAAGATGTGGAAGCCAGGACATAAAAGGATAAGTCATTTGCCCAGGTCCTAAAGGTAAGTCAGGATCTGAATCCAGAAGAACTATCTTATACCAAATCGGTAATGGAGTAGACAAACTGCTTCTTAAGCCCTTTCTCAATTACCTGATTAAGCACAAGTAGGACAGTTAAAATAGCAGGAATAGTACAGGCCGTGGGTCTGATTGAAGCTCCAAATTCAATAGCACTGCCTGCCCTCACATTAGGGGTTGTTTGGGCGCAGCCCATAGAACACAGTACAGCTCAGCTTTATGCCTTGCTCTCATTTTATGGTAAGATGCTGTTAACTTTTAGGGAGGATCTAATGTAAGGAAGCGGCATCAAACAGCTTACAATTTTTTCATTCTGTCCCTGCGGCAGTTGTCACCCTGTTTCTCACCCACCACCGTCAACCTTCTCTTCTCTTCTCTTCTCTTCTCTTCTCTTCTCTTCTCTTCTCTTCTCTTCTCTTCTCTTCTCTTCTCCTTCTCTTCTCTTCTCTTCTCTGGTTTCCTGTACCCTCCTTCCCTGTTACTCATGCCACCTTTCAAATATTTCTCAACTACTTACCTTTTCCCTTCCCCAAGAAACTTTTTCTCGACATTACCCACCTCCTTCAAGCCACTTAACTGACCTCACAGGTGCCTACTTCCTCCTCTCGTGCTCTCCCCACTCAGGAAACGTCTAGCTTCTTCCCTGTGTGAGGCATCACAGACATCTCCCACCCTTGCTGCTCACTCCACAACCACCTGACAGTACCCAAACAGGCTCTGCTGACCCCAGGATCTGGGCATTCCCTCTGCTCATTTGTCTGCCTGCTTGTCAGCATGTGTTTCCACTTGTATTCGTACAAATAGAGTCAGATTATCCGGGGAAAGAAAAGGAAAGGGACTGTTAATTTAGTTTGAAATTGTCACAAAGGCGTAAGAGGGAGTTGAGAAATGCAAAGCAGACCATATTGCTTCCTAGGAAAAACTGGGGTGCTTTGATTTTGCCAGGGAAAAGGCAAGTGAGGTCAGCCAAAAGAAAAACCTGGCCATCTTGACCTGTTTTTAATTAAAACTGATAATATCTTTCTCTGCAGCATGACTCTGCATATGCATGCCATTCCGTTTTAGAACTAGAGGAGATCGGTTTGTCATTACAACAACTTTGTGCAAGTTTGTTTATATATTTAATGCCAAAGCAGAATCATTTAAATTTAGTATTTACCTGCCCACTGATACTGATAAATTGTAATACATAGGAGGCGTAAGAAAACACCAAGCAAAGGTTAAAAGCCATGTTAAGGTTACACAGAATTTCACTGAATATTTTGGAGTTTTTCCATTTTGTTGCACGTTTAAGAATGACCACTTCATTTTTCAGAGGGTCAAAATATACAATATATGAGATGTATTTACAAAAACACATACATATGTGTGCGCATGTGTAATTGTGCATCTGCATCTATAGGTGTATATTTCTCTGTGTGTGTGTGTGTGTGTGGACAGATAGGCATGACATTTGTGGAAATTATCCTGTTTTCAAAGTCTACATTATTAGTGTTGAATACTTCATTCTAGAAAACTCTCCTTCCCAAAAAGTGGATTCATTTATCTTTCAGTAGGGTCTTTTCAGCTTTCTCATTTAATTATGAAACTGAAAGCTCTCTCTTTGCAGATATTATTCTGGCAAGGAATATCTATTCACTAGTTCCCAGGCAAACACCCTACGCCTGAATCAACAAACAGGTTTGGAGGGGATGATTGCTGAGGAAAGGTGGATGTATTCTTTGACTACTGGGTTACAGGTTTTTAACTAGCTGAGTTTGTTAGTCACTAAATGACATACCGTATTGCCAAAGCAGCAGTTTTCATTGGCACTACATTTCAGGGGTTTGAAACATTGTTAAGAAAAAATAATACTCTGAACTCTGTTGTATTTTATACTATTTCAAGTAAACAGTTCTAATGATCTCAGATTTTATTCTTCATGTTTTCTCTTTTCCAGTAATCTCTTAATTAATGGTTTATTTGGCCTAGCTTTGCAAGGCCTTTGCAAATGGAAAACTAAACAGGTTAAAGAAAATACTTCTGAGCAGTTATAATCCAACAGAAACTAACTTCACAACTCCATCTGTGAACTGCTTCTCAGGAAAGAAACAAAACGACGTTCTGAATGTGAAAAATCTCAAATTGCAGATATTTGTGCCTGAACCTAAATTAATGAGAGCTGCTCTAGGAAGAGACCTAGGTATGGCTATGAACAGGTCACTGGAACCCTCTTCAACGTAACCATGGAGAAAAGCAAACACACAGCTGAACTGCAGAATCCCTTTCACTGAAATCATAGAATCATAGAATCATAGAATCACTTGGGTTGGAAGAGACCTTCAAGATCATCAGGTCCAACCATAAACCTATAAACACCACATTATACATATGGGGGGATGTCCGGGCTTAGGGTACCTGTGGTAGCAGGACCAGATGACACTGAGTGAGAGACAGAAGATGGTTAGACACAGGCAGGTGACATGATTGCTGCTGTGTTAAGTGACCTGAATACAGCCCACTGATGCTCCAGTAACCTGAGGAACAACAGCAGGTTCCCTGTGAGGGGACCAGCCTGGAGAGAGAAAGAAAGGAAAAAAGGGGTGGGGGAGCGGGAGGGAATAAAATATGCAACAGAGAAAAGCAGAAAGATCAGAGAACTATGGAGATGAGGAGGCCATGAGAGCACAGAAGGGAGCTGGGAGCAAGGGACACTGCTTTTATTGAAGTAATAAAAACTCAGAAAGGTTAAAAAAAAAAAAAAAAGAAGAAAAAAAGAAGTGACTGGCCAAGTTTCAAGGAAGTATTATCAGATTTAGGTTATTCAAATAATTCAAAGTTTCTTGCTCTGTTTCCCAGATTGCTCCCTGCAACTGCAGGCTGATCCGTTCAGAGGGCTGGTTTTTATTCTCCAGATATCAAATTTGTAGTAAACAGAAAAACCTTTTGCATAGTAAGGGCTATTTAATTGCAACATATCAGTAACAGATAAGCGCCTACACAGAGATTACCACGCTCAAAACACTGTGGAAGCATTAACTAATTGTGTTAAGTATTATTACCTCCATCTTGCACATGAGGACATTGGGCAGAAAGAGGAAATACCACACCCAAGATGACAAAGTTGAAGGGTTCATAAGCCTTTTGACCCTACTACCTCTACGTTTTACAGAGCTGTTTACTACAAATACGGAACATTTTTGTTTACGAAAGATGAGGATTAATAATTTACCTGGGACATTAGGCCCTTTGTACCTGGTGTACAGTAGCTTGCGTTCAAAGTGTTTGAACTTTTTACAGGGAACTGACAAACTTTAAATTGACACACGATGCCTCAGGCCACGCTGGAGTCATGCATGACCTCCAACTGGTAAATGCACGTCTGTGGTGAGGGTACTTGCAGGGGGATGTTGGAGGCAGAGAGAAAACTTCAGTCAAAGTGTGTTTCCTGCCCCATGTAGTGACGGTGGTTGCACGCCAAGTCGCTCGGTGATGGGTACTGTGCGAGGCTTAGCTGTGCTTATCTTGTGGGTGAAAAGGATTATGAGTTTAAACATGCAGCATCTTTCAGCTTTCTCCTTCTGTCTTTTTACAGAAATACATGCAGATACCAATAACAATATCTATTCCTAGTTACCAGTGTTAAAAGTGCACTTGCACCGTGCATCAACTGTATTGAAACAAACTGCTTTATTTCATTATCACAGGCTTTTCCGTCAATAAATTGTAGCTTAGATCAAAAGAACAAGGTTGCTTCCTGTTTTCTAATTCATCTACCTTGTTCAGGCACCTGCTTTCCTGAAGTCTTAAGGGACTTCAATAGGGCAAATGGTTTGTATATTATTTACTCTTCAAGATGGCAATATATTCTAGTCAAACAAGGACTTTATGTGTGTATACATGTGTTCGTGTGTGTTTGTGTATATACGTTTCAAATAATAGTATTTTGGTGACTGTCTAACATTCTAAAGAAAACATTTTTATTATGGAAAGAAAAACTCAAGCATTTTCTTCATGATCTACTCTTCTCATCATATTAAAAACGTCTTTTCTCTAGATGTTTAGCCGCTTCTCTTAAGAAATTCCAGTTTCCTATGACCTGGAATTTGCCTGCTCACCTGAACTCAGCTGCTCCAAATCTGTGTGTCTGAAGTCATTTTTAAGTCCTAGGTGCTTTCCAAAATCAACAGCTTTTAATAGACCTTCTTGCATATTCTAGGCTATGTTCCTTGACCTCTAAAAACCAAAGAAGAGATGTTAGACACATTAGTATGTTGCATGTGGACATTTTCATCAGGCTCACTCTCTCTCTACCTTCTATGTAATTTTTTTTCTATCTCTCTCCTTTTCTAAGAATTAGAAACATAGAGATGAATGCTGACCTCGTGTATTCTAGCTGTTAGCAAACCAGCACTGGCAGGACACTGGATCTATTTTGTGCTGAGTCCAATAGTATGACGGTGATATTTTCTCAATAATAATCATTCATATCATTATCTCTGCATCACAAACTGCCATTCCAAGGACCTTTCTTAACATCATAGATGTTAACTGTATAACTTCGGTAATAAAATTTCTGAAAACGATCCCATGCTTAACCTGTAAAGGAGCAGCCCCACATGAATCATGGCACCTTGACCACCATCTTGTGTTTTGTATTCATAGGCACACACACACAGATTTATACACATGTTTATACAAAAAAGCTTCTTGACGGCATATGTTCTTCTCAAAGTCTCAGTTCCTGGAATCAGAGGACTGCACAGGCATTTCAGCTTTCGTTTCTGACACAAAGTTGAAAAGGCAGATGCCATGACCAAAATATTTTCTATGATTATTAGAATCCTTAAACCAACACAAAATAAAATCAAATAGCATCTCTGAGTTCTTTCCTTTCTTAGTCACCCAGCGCATGATTTACCGAACTGACTTCAGACTATGGCCTGTTTAGGGCCAGATATACAGTGGTGGTACTGCTGTGCCTGAAGTTAAATGTATGCTTTAGTATTTTTTAGGTTTGCATCTCTACACATACCTGTACTTGGTAAACTGTACTTGGGAAAGAGCAGCTGCACTTCAGTCTGGCTATCCTCAGGGAAATAACTTCATTTCCCCTTCTACATCTATTTTTCACATATAGACATCCAGCTCCAATGTGCCTGTATGCTGGAGGGAAAGCTTGGGCTTTCTTACTGCCACAGGGATGAAGAGCCAGAGGAAACCCTTGAAAAGCAAGCTTTTTTTTCCACTAATCATGTTGGGAAGAGGGAAGGAGGCAGTGAGTGCTAGTGATGCTGCTGACAGCCACCCTGTACATTAGCAACTACTGTGCAGCACATCCTGTTCTCAGTCTCAGCCGCAACAAAAGAAGAAGATTCTCAGACGGGCAGAGGAGGGGGATGAGTAGTTAAGGGTAAAACAAATGTTTCTTGTCTCCATCAGAGTAGGCAGGCTTGAATAAACTTGGAATTTACTTCCTGAACAAGCGTATGCCTCTGGCAGAAGCACAGATGGGGAATGAGAAATTTTTTTTATTACCTGCTACTCTGTACAGGGACAGCCCAGATGTGACCGGCTAAGGCACAGATAGAAGCGCATGTGATACATGAGTGCTGATACTATGGGTGTTAGAGGAAAGCAAGGCGTCTCATCTGATAGGATTTCCTCAGTAACTCTGGGCTTGTGATCTAACATCTCTGTTAATGGTTGCATCAGGTGGGGAACTTTAGACATCTGTGTTGTCAACATCTGTACCTGAGATAGACAATGTAAGCTCCCTTCCATGCAACGAAACACAGTGACACTGATGACTGTGACCGGTCAGATGAGTTGCACCCAAAACACCCTTTTACTGTCTAGTACGTATTTAGTGAAGGTGCCTGAAAGCTGAGGCCATTCATAGGCACAGAAGCTCAAGGCGCATGGCAGGTGGGGTAAAAAGGGTGCCTTACTGGAGAGGGAACCAAATCAAAAGGTGATGCTGGTGTCCCATCCCACCTTCCTGTTAATCACCAGGCTCTGTGTGCATGCACCATGAAGTCACCTAGGAGTCCTTGACTGCATACTGGAAAAGAGGTCCTAGTGTGTGGTGTAAGAAAATGGGTGGGAAGAAAAGCCAGCATCTCCCAGGCTCTAAAATGTCTCAGCTATGACCTTTAAGATGCACATGAGATGACACCTAACCTTTAGTAATGGCCTATCTGCAGCAGCACTTGTCGGACAGGTCTCAATAAGTTACCCCACAGAGTAAATAGTGAGTTTGTGACTACAGCTTACGAGCATGTTGCAACCTGCAGTGGGACCCTGGAGCTCAGAGCAGACCAACCTCAGATGCAAGTAAAGCTCATACTGCGTGTGAGGAAACGATAGGCACTGGCAAGTAGAAAGAGGTGAGGAGGCTGATTCCCATGGGAGGTTTTCAATCCGTGCATGCCTGCACACCCACACAAAGGGCCTCTCTCACTACAAAATCAGACCGATTACAAACCAGGGGCCCACAAGTGGAACTGACTGAACACCGAAGTAAATGTTTGTTCACCCTTCATGATCAGATGAAAAATTGCTACCTGAATCTTAATCTAAAAAGTCAAATAACATCTACACTAAGACAGTTGTGGCACATGACTGCCTCTGATGATAAGCCTCTGCAATTGCCTAAACTTTTTAGTTTTACAGATAATTTCAGTGGAAATAATGGAACTGTATTCATGTTCACAGTACTTTTCCACTGTATTTGTGTTTTTTAAATATAAAACTAATTCATAGTGGTGGAAAATATGCCTAATAAAAAAAAATAAAAGCATGTAATTAATCTCTTTCTTATTATAAAGCAACATTTATTGAAGTAATGCTATTTTTACCATAAGATACACCTAATTACTTGATGATCTGTATTATAAAAATGATGCCCAGCCCCTTTGCCAGGTTTCTGCTCATGATACACCAGTAAATATAAACATAAGTAGACCTCAACTGTTCAGTGTATATGAGAAGTGAGTAAACTCTATAATAGCCAGACTTAGAAGTCACTCTTTTTTTAATGAGCTGTGTACATGATGGAAGGATGCTGTCTGAAAACAATGACATTCTTAAGCCTTGGCAACATCATATTGACATTCTGTACTAGCTACACATGCAGGTTGTTGTAATTGACAGTCTCCTTTCACCCTGGAAGTAAGTGGTCTTGAATCCAGGGGATTTATATGGAAAAGGGAAATCATGCTAGCTTTTAGTTTTTCCACCTACTTATGTAGATATTTTAGTTTCTGTTCTGAAGTAAGGTGCTTCAGGAGAAGAAGGAAAACAGAAATTAATCAAGATTTAGATGATTCTAGTGAATACTAGTGTCCTTGCACATGAACATAACAAATGGAGAAATGCAATGAATAAACCATATCATGAGTCTCTGAATGGTTCACACGCTGCAATTACAGCTAGATTTTTTTAACGTGAATTGTTAATATAATTTAGCTCATTTGAATTCGTCAATTTTCATGTAAAGATTATCAATGTCAAATGTACTTTTGATTTCAGTCAGGTTTGGCCCAGACAATAAGGTTTTCAATACTAAGCCATCCATTATTGAATGGGCCATTTTTTAGAGAACAAGATGTATTCCAGCACTTACACAGGTTTAAAACATAGAACAAGAACCACTTCATCAAGACTCTTCAATGTATATTTCAGCTCTCAAGCTGAAGGTTCCCAACCTCTTGTGTAACAGAGGATCTCAAGTGAGGAAAAGGCTGGAAACAAATGCAATTAGCATTTGCTATTCAGATGGAAGTGTAGCTAAGTGAATGCAGCTTGTGGATGCTGAATTCCTGAGAAGCAGCAGAGAGAGCACAGGCCTCTTTGAGGCCACAGAAGGAAATGAATTCATCTGCTTTATTTGAGACTACTTGCAAATGGGAAAAAAAAAACCCTCCACATAGCAGGCCACCAAAGCCCAGCTAAACAAGATGTACTAAGTACAGTACAAGGGTCCAGATAAATACCAGCCCTAAGAAATGGAGCGTTGGTGAAAAATATGCGAGACACATTATCCTGCTGAAAGTATTCTCCTGTTCCCAGATGTCTGCTGCATGCCATAGCTACAAAATATGTGTCTCTATTTCCATGAACCCACTCGTAAAGGTTTTTGCTTGGCTGATTTTTCAAGTTAATGATAGTCAGGGCACTTGGGAGAAAGATTTATGTCAGTGATACACAGGTTCAGCAAATTGTCAAAGAGTTCTGCTGTGCAATTAATCATCTTTTCTCCATTACAATTTGTAAGTGCCAAGAATATACAGAGAACCATTTTTATAATATAGATATCACAGATATGTAAGTACTATATGAATCAGCTATTAAAAAAAAAAATACAAAGAGTGCTTGCTACCACACGAATTTGTAAATCTCTCTCTGCATAAGACACCCTTGCAAAAATTGTGGAGGCTGTTGCATTTAACTGTCATCATTTTTATGACAGTACTTCAAGCAGGTCTGCGTCTCAGTTATAGCCGTGCTCCCCAAAATGCTTCATCTAGAATTATGTACATTACATTTTTGGTTTTTTCCAGAGGAAAGCCATTCCTAATGGGGGGAAACAAACAAACAAAAACACTCCCCAAAAAACCCACACACACATGAGTAAAGGGTTCACCTCATGGTCCTGGCCCTAATAGTACTTGTTTGTACTGTTGGCTTGTTGTTGTCATTGGTTTTTTACTATTTTTTTTTATAAAAGTGAGATTGAGGAAATAATCTACATAGATTGCGAGATTGATGGTACCTATTAGGCCATTAACAGTTGCTCCACTGAATCTTCTCCAGTTCACCTGGCCAATATGCTGTCTCCCTAGGTCAAGTGAGGAGACTGGGTTGTCTTCTTTTCTTGGTGCTAGAGCTCTGCATTACCAGCAGCACCCCTGAAAGATGCCTTGATTCAAAAGGAGCTGAGCGTTATCTTTTTCAGTGGGTTCTGTGAGATACTTTGGTGACTCAGACTTGATCTTTGCGAATTAAAAGAGGCTTTCCCCCTTTTTAGGGAAATGCAGTCTCACAGTCCAAACCACAAAACTAGACCTCTCAGTGATGTAGATTCCTAGGTCAGCCTGATTAAGCCACCTGCCTGCCTCTGTTTCCCCCTCTTTTAAATATCCTCAAAGTCAAGCTCCTTACTACTCTCCACCAGTATAAGCTCAGAACAAAGCTTCTTACAGTGTACTAATAAGTAAGTGAAAGTGCAGACGAGACACCCTGACGATCACGGAGGAATTCCAGGAGAAGCAGGCTCATCTCCAAAGGCATCGGTACCATGAGTGCTCATGTCTTCCTTGCTCTGATCGCTTTCCCACTTCAGGGGATTCTGTGAGAATTACATTAATTTTAAAAGTCACACCCTCGGTAATCTATTGCAACTCTTATGATCAATTTCTTTTTGGAACTCAAGATTACAAAATACCCACATTATTAGTGTTTATTACCCCAATAACTTTTGGAAGTCAGTTTTATAATGTGTATACTACAGCATTCCACACAGATCAAAGCAAGCAAACTGCTCTAATTGGGTTTTGAGATCAAATACACCAAGCTTTACATTCACTGAGCTACATGTGGCTTAAATTATCTATATTGTACAATCCTGGACTGCATATTTCATGCTGTACAGTAAACAGAGCACATGTGGTGTGGAATGTGTCTACTATATGCATTAGTCCTCATACTAACCAACAGGATCACCTAAATGCACTGTCAAGAGCCTAATAAAAGTTCATTGTGATATCCAGATTCAGACCTGATGTGGGCAGACACCAATTCATTGACTTCATTGGGGTCTGCAGGTGCTAAAAGTGATGTTGAGCCTTTTATGTGGGGCTTCAAACACACATAGACAAAGAAACAACACAGCACAGAGCAAATTCTGGCCTCTCTCTCAGCAATATATTGAATTACTCTGGATTTACATGAGCAGAACAGGTACCAGAATATGTGCATACATGGATATTTAGACTGCAGAATTCCACGCCTTTTTGCATTAGCTTTTTCTTGTACAAGAAATACAGTGTTCACGCCTAGATATGAGTGGTTTTTTAATATTAATGCCAGTAAAATAAATATATTCAAGCCATACTTCTAAAGAGTATGACAAATTTCATTGATTTCAATGGATAAATAGAGAGAGAGACCAGAAATTATTTTATTGTGTTTCACTGACATTTTTAAAACATGTTTCAAGAACATACAAAGAGATCACCTTGAAGGAACTTGGGTACCAAAAGTTATTTGAACAACCTAAATAAATTAACATTCCCATTTTGGTATTTTTAGTAGTTGTTTAGTAGTAGTAGAGTTTATATGCTCTTCCAGAAACATATCAATTTGCCCACAAAGTTGCAAAGTCCTTTTCAAATACTCAAAATGAGTACTATTTCATATTTTACAGGAAATTGTTGATTGCTAAGGTGCAGCAGAATGTAAAGCCTGGCATAGCCCGAATACATGAGTGCATTTAACCAGTTTTCTCACCTTCCAGCACTTTTGGCACCAATAAACCTGCAGGCACACTTGCTAGAGAGCTGTCACTAACTTGTCTCACAGTAACAGCCTTCACAGCTGACTATAGTGAAATCTTTGTCAAAGCTTCTACTGACGCGTTTCTTGATGCCGCACTGTTTGGAGAGGAGCGTAACAGAAACAGAAAGGCTTGGGACGTTTTTGAAGAGGGAATGCAGAGGGGATACACAGCTGTAACTGGACATCTGCTAGTGTAGCAGGGTAATGTGAATACAAGAGATGAATTCCTCATTTTGCCATGGTGCATTACGTAGGAATTAACCGTACAACCAGCAATACTAAAGGACAAAATAATATTCTAGGTCGAGCTATAAACCATTCTGCTGCCATTAAAATTAAGAAAAAAAAAAAAAAAAGAAAACAACCCCAAAAAAAAAAGGCAGAAAAGATGGTGAAATCTTTCCTGGAAAGAGCAAATTTTTCATGTGTTCTTATTTCTAAGCTAGGAAAAAAACCTGGCAAATACCAATTTTCCAGTACTTCCTGCAATTTGTGATGGAGGAGGATATTATGTAGGAGGCTGGTGTGTTTGAAAGAAGTGCAAATCCGCTCACCAGCAAGCAGGCCTGATATTTCAGTCAAGGTGATCGCTCCCAATATCTACTGATTTCAGTAGAGATGGAGGTGAAATACCTGAGTACCCTAAAAACAGCTGAACCTTTTTGTACCCTTGGACCTGAACTGAGGGAGCACTTCAGCATTTCAACAGAGCCTAAGGGCTTCACCTGGAGAGAACAGATTTAAGCACCTGACCAACTCAACCACTCTCATGAAGTAGGGCTGTGCTACCTGGCTGCTGTGCTGGTTTCACTTATTATAACCTGCTGATGGCTTCTCCCCTCTACTGACTCAGATAAATCATCCTTTCAAACTATGTGGACATAGACTTCAGCTTGGACAAAAGGAAACAGCAGTTTTCATCTTTGACTATGCCTGTGTTGGCAAATGAAAGAGGGGACCATCCACAGCACTAAAATCAAACGGCATGGGCTCACTCACACCCTGGCTGTGTAAGTCTCTTTCTCTATATATCAGTCTGATTTCCTCCACACAGCACAGCAATGGGCCCAGAAACCCTTCTGGCTCCTGGGTGGTGTCCCTGGGACCCTAAGGCATGAATATTATCCTGAATTGTGTCCAATAATTCCAAGGTTTCTAAAATGGTGTGTTGCCAGCCTACCAGGGTGAGTGAAACTCGAGGTAGGTGTTGCACGAACCAGGCTGCGATGGAAGGACATATAGAGTTGTTTGAGACTTCTGGGATGGTGTTGAGGGACAGACTGATCCACAGTGCTTTTCCTGAGCGACCCTTGGAGCGCAGTGACTCTTGTCTTGGGATGGCTAGCTGGAGTGGTCCAAACCAGAGACAGAAGGTGAAATGACAACTAAGCCATCTGGACACTCAAAAGGCCTGTGCTCCACCACGCTGCTTAGCCTGCTTTTATTCAGTAAATGTACTTTATTCAGTAAAGAGCCACAGATAGTAAGGAACTATATACCAAATATCATTTAATGACTGTAATGCTGAATGAGGAGGGCAGACTGGCTCCTCAGTGGCAGGCAGGTGGAAGCATTCAGAATCCACATCCCAAAAAAGCAGGCAGAAAGTTATGGCTAAATGATGTAGCCTTTTTGCTGCTGCTTGCTCACCAGGGATTTATTCTGTCTCTGGAAACACTTATGTTAATGCATTCTTCTGTAATTCATTCTTGTATATATTTTCCATATTTTCTCCCCTATTTTATTTTGTTACCAAAGGTTACTTACATGGAAACAGAAATATTTTGAGGGTTTCTATTTAAGTTTTTGCGCTCTTTCTACGTCAGTTTTTTTGCTTAAACTCAAGCTCTGGCTATCGAAGCTGGACTGCTTCTGAGACAAGAGCATTCTTCACAAACAACCGTCCAACAAAGGACAGGATGGCTCAGCTGTGACAGGGACATTTACAGAGGAGAAGCCGTATGCTAGGCAACAGCAACATCAATCCCCATATCAGCCTGGCTTTTCCTGCATTAGTCCGAAGCCTTAGAGCTCAAAGGGCACTTGAAATTCAGAAGAATTTGTCCCATCACTTTCAGCAGATAGGGAGTTACGGCGGGTTTGGGAGTCCCCTGTTCCTGCTCCCTTCTTCTGCAGCTGGAGAGAAGCCAAAGCAATACGCCGTCAGGTGCGGGATGTGGGGGGAAGGAGAGAAGCGGGGAGAGAGAGAGAATTTGCATGTGTATCTGTCTGTATCTGGTTCTGCTCTCCACAGAGTTAATTTTGTGTCCCAATAGCAGGCTTTTCCAGCCGCCTCCCCTGCTCAGGTAGAACTACATCTGCCCCTCATTTCTCTTGTCCCTTCGCAAAAGACAAGAGAAATGGTAACGTTCTTTTCTTGATACCTTCTTCTTGGCTTGTATGGTATTGCAACTCTGTCTTAATATATGTATTTCTTTTTCTTTGCTCTTTTCTGAAGTGAAGATTGAAAGCAGTGCGTGTACTAGGTCAGACACAGTTGAGAGCAAACAGCAGTGCAGATATGGGTGGCATCCGGAAAAGCCGCAGGAGTCACACGCAGACCACCTACCTACCTTATGCGTCAAGACTGCTGCAGCATATAAATTCAAGGCAGCAGAGTGCTGTTCCTCCAGCCTCCTATCCAGAGCTGCCTACTGTAGGTCGCTCTTGTATATAATTCCAGGCTCGGCTTAATACAGCGAGGTTTCCTACAGCCCTCTGAATTTTTACTGGTGGTGAATTTGTCTTCACTTGTATACAAGATAAAACGCACTAAGCCTCCCTATCTTTGCTGCAGTTTATCTTTTCATTTTATTGCTCTATTTATTCTGACAGTGAAGGAGTGAAAAACCTCCCCTTAGCTTGCTTTGTGGCAAAGAAAACTAAGAGATGATCAAGTTTGGTTTTTTTCTGTTAGCTAAAATTTAAGCCTAAGTGTCTCTTTAACTTTTTTAATAGCAATATTTTATTAAGACACTTATTTTTACTTGAAGAGGTTTACAGGTTCAGCTTTAGAAGTGTGACTGTGTCTACTGGTAGTTTATTTTAGCATCTCTACAGCTACTTTTATAGTCAAATGGGTTAAAAGGCTTAATTTTAGCTGTCTAAAATCTAGGTGTTTAATCTAACCTAGTTGCATCAACTCCCTTTACAGTCAATTAAAAAAATATAATCATGTCCAAGGGACAATTCATGTCTCTCTACCAATTACAGAAATAGTAGAAGAGTCTCTACCAGACTATAAACCAAATTTTTAGTTGGCTAAAAGAGATCCCCCCCTTCATAAAAATGAGATAGTGCGGTCATTTTGAGAACCAAGATTCGGAAAAGGAAGTTGTTTTCTGAAGAAAGGCTTTGATTTAAAACAGTTGCACAGGATCTGACTGCAATATTACTGCTACTCATGCATACACATTTCATTAGAAATAAGTGATTTTGTAGGAAGAAAGAATTTCAGGGAAGAGGCATGTGTAAAAGTCCCGTGAAGTTCTCTTGTATTCTTGAGGTATTTGACTATACGCAGAGTAGCTTCTCCTGAAATATGATCCTCGTGTTCTATTTCCTGTCGCAGTACAAGATAGTAGTCCTAAATGTCATGGCACTTTGGAAGGTAGCAAGATTGACATGGGACATTTCACCCAACAGTTATCCTGGGGTTTGGAGGTCATGACAAATGATCAGTTTTCTGTGTGTGTCCCTATCAGAAACATTTCAGAACTGCTAGAGTAGTTCATTACCCCCACGAGCGCTCCAATCAAACTGGGACTTTTCACAGAGTAAAAGTCTGTGCAGCAAGAGCAAGAGCTTGTTTACTGTTATTATTTTCTTGCTGTCCATCTGGTTCACACCCTTCCCTCTCCAGTCTTGCCATAGATATTGGGTCCCTGACTGTAAAGCCTCTGTGCCCGGCACCTGAGCATTGTGGTGAGAAGATCCTTCCATGCCACCTTCTAGCCCTTCCCGTCTGCATGCTGTCTGCACTGCATCTTCTGTTGTGCAAAGAACTGTGAAGCAGAAATGACAAATGATGCTTCAGGAAAAACTCAGCACCCAAAAATCTGCCTATTTATTTATAGTCAGTTCAGGGTTAATTCTTGGACTATTCTTGCCTACCCCACCATCATGTCTTCTGACCCCAGAAGCCCTAAAAGTACTGAAATATTATTAATCTTTCTTAAACCCAGATCTACACAATAGCAACATAATCTGTTCCCAGAGTGCTACAGGATGCACCTCACTCACAATACTTTGCTTCACGTAGCACGTTAAGGATAAATAAGGGAACAGTGTCCTTAGATACCAGATAGAATGTTCTAGAGTCAAATAAACAGAAATTGGCAAAAGGAATTGCATAAATGGCATGTGCTTTTGTATTTGAATGTTAATGATTTCATTTCCAGTAGAGGAATTGATTCTGCAGATTTGATTTATTGTTAGCTCAGCTCAATAGCATTGATTTAGGTATTGAGCATGATATGTGCCACTGCAGTTATTGTTTCCCTGAAATAATTTGTTTTGCTATATATACATTGATTAAACTTTTACTATTTTAATAGTACCGGTCATTATGATAAGTATGACACGTGCAAGTGCAATATATTGGTCTTTATTTCCTGAGCTAGTGATATGACATGGGTCAGGGTTACCAGATGCTGTGCTTTGTACTGTTCTGTATTGTGACAGTCAGCAGTCAGCACCCACTGCTACACTGATTTCTTACTGGGTTTGAAAATCAAATGGAAATCGCTACCACCTGATACAGTCAAGTAACACAACCTGATAAAGCAAGGAAGACAACTTGATGGTCTCAGAAAGGAAAGTGTTCTCTCCCTCCTGTAGGACACACCAGGTAACTAACACGTCAAAATCCCAGATCTCTGGTGTTCTGAAAATGTCCCCCACCCCAGCCTGACTACGGCCAGGGGATCCATCTCCTGGAGCTGCATGTGATTTTTATTCATGTCCCTTTTCCTTCTCAGGGACTGAGGAGGGAGATGTGATTTTCACAGGTGCTTGCTCTCAAATTTGGTACCACTCTCAAATTTGGTATCTTTTCATTGTCTTCTGATTATCGTATCTATGAAAGGAGAACACACAGCAGTTACACCCACTTTTGGTACAACTGAGAGACATATTATCTTAACGGATCGCTAATTACTCTGTCTTTAAAAAATAGTACTGTTTCTAGATGATCTAGAACTATTAGTTCAAGCATAAAGGGCAACCAGCTTCTCCAGATATTCCTTGACTTCTGATTTCCTCACATCACCAGCTTTTGCAGCCACTTTCCCCACAGGGCAGAGAATCATCAGATACTTTAGCTTTTTAAACAGCAAGTCTCTGAACTGATGATCTTTGTGATATTCTTGCTATGTATTTTCCTTTTTTAAAATTAAGAGTCGGCAGGGTTTGCTTGGGATTTGCTGGTTTTTGCTTTGCGAAATTTCAGGCTTTATTCAAAATGGAGTCACTTCCCCTTGACGGTGTTGTACACCTGCCCCCACGTTTGCTGCAAGCAGGTGTTTGCCCTTGTTATCTGACTCTTTGTTTGTGTGTAGTTTCCATTAGCTGCACCTTAATTGTTCTTAAGCACGTTCACTTTAAAGAATACAATCTTCACTGTAAATCTTCACTTCTACCTGCTCTGAGCAACATCGTGTCCATTTCTCACAGGGAACGCTTTGCTTTGATCTTATTGCCAGTTCTAATGCTTTTAATTTGATCTCTAATTATTCCCTATAATAACTGTTTCAGTTCATGTGTCTCAGCTTTAATATAAGGGTGATTAAGCAGTCAGTGATCCTGCTTGGCAGCCACCTTCCAGTAAAGAAACATACCATTCCCTACCAACATTCCTACAGGAGTCCAAGTGCTCTTAAATTTTACAATGATTTTAGGGACATACATCCTTCTTCTTGTTCCCAGAGACTAAGGTATAGCTCACCACTGTGCTGAGCCCACTATAAATAGCCATTTGAAATACTTCTGGGCTTTATAATTGCACTTGCTTTGCAGTGCAACCACTTTTTCTTGATCTGCCTTTCTGAGTTGTTTTTAAACATTAAGGAATGATTGTGTAACATGTAAGAGTGCTCATTTAGAGAGACCTTTATATTCTGTTTTTCCCAGCCTTCGATGGACCGAGATTGCAAAAGGTTATGGCCCTCTCACCTGGCATGAAAACCTCTACTGGCTGTTGTAACACTATAAAACATTGAACTACATACATTGTTATAGATGGGAATACCATAATGAATTGAATTAATTATAGCTTGCTAACTTTGTCAGTGCATGTTTCTAGAGCTGTAGTTAATACTTTATTTTTGACATAGAATAAACAATGGTAAGTTACAAATGGGAATTGAATTTATGCAGCTGTTGGAAAGCACAGAGCTGTAATTTAGAGACAAAACTGACTCTCCTTTTTCTTTCCTTTTTGTCTGGAAAGTGGTTTCATCTTTCAAAAACGGAGAAAGAATTTCACCTTAAGTATGTTTTCCCTTGTAAGATTTAAGAAAATGTAAAATCCTTTTACTTTAAATTATAAATTAAAATCATATAAGTCAACTAAATATATTTATGCAAATCGGAGGTACCTTTACGCAGAGGTATGCCAAGGATATAGATAAAGGTATTGGGACACATACGTATTTTTTAAGAAGTCGTTTTGTCTTTATAATCATTCTAAGGTAGATGTCACTGGATTCATATTGACTTTATACCCTTTACAAAGAAATAATTTTTCCTAAAGCTGCAGATCTATTTGTAAATATTTTCAGACACCATCAAAGGAAAACTTTATGCATTCTAACTTTGATACACTCTTTTTTTTTTTCCCAGCTCAGCTACAGCTTTTAATTCCCTCTGTTGATAAACCCTTTTGTCAAACATACCCAATGGGAATTTAAAACAGACAATTATTTCAATACAGGTTTATGAGGATGTGATAGGTCAAGGCAAATATATTATAACAAGAAATAATATTGGATTAATGGCACCTGTTCTCATAGATTAATTCCATGTTTGCCTCTCAGGGGTCAAGACAAATTAATCACCTTTTATACATTCCAGACATCTCTACTTATTCTCTTCAAGGGAGGACAAGATTGAACATTTGTCGATATTTAATTGTTTCATTGTTGCTGGGTATTTCCTTCTGTGAAGACTGTGCAGTAGGACAGTTGTAATAAGCGCTTGCACCTGCTGCTTTACCAAAACTCTTTATTACCTTTATTCTTGGAGCCACGGACAACAGACACTATGCCCTTGTGGGGCTCCTGTCTGTCATCCCTCTCCGTAGCCAGATGATCTTCTCCTCATAAGGCAGTGTACCCTTTCACACACCCTGCCCCACTCAAGAGATCAGTCAGAAGTGTCGGCATTGGGTATGTGTTCTTGGCTCGAAGACATGGGGTGCTTTACAGGTTGCCGCAAATCCTGACCCTCTTTTCCAAGCCTCTGTCAGAGGGAAGCTACATCCCAAAGAACAAATACAGCTTTCAGTCTCTTGCCAAGAAAAGGAAAACACTGAAACTCAGAATTAGAGCCCAGTTCAGCAATGGGTGAAATACTGGAACACATATTTGCATTTAGATTATAACTGCTGAGCTTTAAGGACAATCTCTTTGTGCTGTGTTTGTATGACTCTCAGCACCACAAAGTCCTAGCCCATAGTGGAAGCCTGTAGATGTACAGTCTGTTGCAACAGACGGGTAATTATTGTGGGATGGTGTCAAGGGTAGTTGGCTCTTGAGAAAGGAAGTCCAAAACTAGTCCAAGAGGAAAAAGAAGTGTGTAAAAGGAGATGCAGAGGCCAATTAAAAGAGCAAGTCAAGACCATAGCTTGGCCTTGGTTTTTACAAGCTTATTCTAGACGTAATTACAAGCAGATACGATGACCACAGAGTTAGCACAGTATTGTAAAAGGGTGGTATGGCATGCATGTAAATGGTTCCAGAGAAGAGCTCACAGACTTTACAATGTCTGCTGCTTAAAGGAATCCTCAGTTAATATTTAATTTCACTTTTGCAGTAGCTGACTGGAAATGTTCTCATGTCCATCTCTTTGGTGGATGTCTAGATTTACCACAGCAAACTTTTCCACTTTCTTGGGAACTTCTTGGTTGGGAAGGAAACTTTCATATCCATCATGTTGGGATCTGTCTATTATTATTGGCAGTGCTAGGTTAACAGTCGGACTTGGTCATCTTAAAGGTCTCTTCCAACCTAGACGACTCTATGATTCTATGATTATCTTTGCAAGTTTTTCTCTCCATGATAATCTCTCTCCCATTCTTCTGTCCTCAGCTTTTTGATAAGCTTTATAAAGCATATCTTCTCTCCAACTGAAAAGAAAGGAGTTTCAGTTCTCTCTCACAGCTCTGTGCTTCTGCAATTGTATTGTCCCAGATTCTTGCACCTCACCTTCCCATTTATGTCCTGTCTCTAGTGTCACAGAGGAGCCTATTTGCCTATTTTCTATAGTAACATGCAGGTTGCTTTCCCAATTTTTTTATAAACTTCCTTCTTTCCAAACCATTTTCAGGTTCTTTGTCTTGGAGGTCATATCATTCTGTCTTGTGGCAAGCTTGATTTTACTTTTTCTCTCCCTTTCCCACTATTTCACTTTCTTAGTCTCCTTCCCATCTGCTTTTCAACTTCTCCGTGTTATTTTCTCATGTGTTACAAATCATCTTAAAGTCAGCCAGATAGTAATTTTATTTTCCTATGGTTGTAAACTGCTCTTTACAGATGGAGATATAAGCAGTGTAAATGTTTATTAATACTAGCTGTTACCTATTTATCACCTGCATGACCAAGTCTTCTGCACTAGCAATACAAGTAGGTCCTGCTCCTCTTACAAGCTGCAAATAAAACTAGCTCGTGAACAAAATTTTTGTTCTACAAGACTTGAAGATTTTAACTTCTCGGCTCCTCCTAAAATGGCACCTTACATTTTAATACCAGCTTTGCAAAGTTCAAACTACAATTGCATTCATATGCAACCTGACTGAGGTTTTACTCGTTAGGAATATTTTTGTGTTCAAAATTCACCCAAAGAATGTGGCTTTTCTGAGCAACACAGCAATAAATATGTTTCAAGTGATACCTAATTGCTGTTCAAGTAAAAATTCCCAAATCCTTTTTTACAGTATGTAATGTCAATGCATTAAATTTAAAAGGAGATAGGTATGAGAAACAGCTACATCTATTTCAAAAGACAGTAATTTGTTTGTTTACAATGGTTGGTTTTTGAAAAGGAGTTTTCTCCAAGTCTGTGTCAGTCTGTCAGAGAAAAATGAATATGTAGACATTTTCTAGTTAATAATACTTGTTTACCTTTGTGTACAAACAGATGTGTCTGGGACAAGCTTACAGCGTGCCTGCAAGGCTTATTCTGAAAGGTATGGACCCAGTCTGGGATTGCCTAACAGCAATAATCTCCAGCTAAAATGACATCTCCAGCATTTTGCTAGCTATCTTTCTCAATCTATATTTGGTTGATACCTATGCCCTCTTGAAACTGGCAGAGAGTTTTCTGAGCAGGCATAGTGCCACCCCAACAGATGGTCATAGGCAAAGGCATGCCAGAGAACCAGTATGTGCATCACATTTGAGTATTAAGCAATGGATTTCCATCCAAGAATGTCAAAACAGCAGTCAATGCAGAACATCTGAGCCTATGGTTAAGGGGATATGCTGACTATTCCCTCCCAGAGCTAGATTAACTTTCAAAATGATGATTTAAAAAAAAAAAAGAGAGAGAGAGAGAGAAAACCTTCTCCAGCTGTGAGATTTTGGCTCTAACAAACCAAGAATAGGAGGAAAGAGAAGTATTTAATGAAATCCTCACCTTTAACAGCTCCCTGCGCATCAAGCACCTGAAATCCCTCAAAGTAAATAAAAATAGGCTGCTGTGGCATGGCTCAATTTCCTGGTGAATAGTCTGACTGATGGCAGAAATTAGACCTGCAGATTACACATCACAGTAGCCCATGTCTGCTTTCTGTTAAACACAGCCCAGTCCTGTTCAGGCTGTGTCACACACCATGTCAATTCAAACTGGCACACACTGGTGAATAAGACTGTGGTCATGCCAAGAAGATTTAGCGCATCTATAACTGACAGCACTCTTTGCGGTGGAAAAATTAAAATTACTAGTGCAAAAACGGTAATTCTAAATTACATATTCTGCACCTTTCTGTTCTTTTCTTGTACTGATCTATAGTAGAAGTGAAGCCCTGAAAGAAAAGGAACATCTTGAGTAGTTTCAATTGGGTCAGGGTTAACATTTATTTTCAGAAAATAAAGACATTGCTAATAAACAAGTTATAGAGTTATACCATTTCTGAACTACTAAAGCATAGTGGAAAACAACACTGCTGAATGTCATCATCAGCATAAGCATTGTTAAGAACTGGATGGAGCATTTAGGTCTGCTGAGAGCAGATTTTTTTCACTAACAAAAAGCAGAGGCAAAGTATTGCTTTCTCAATGCTAACCTAAACAATTAAACAAGAACAGGATTCAAGGTTCTATTCCATAGGTGGACTACGGGGTGGGGGGGGGGGGGGGGGGAAGGAACACTTGCAAACTCCTGTATATCATATATCTTTCCCACCACCCACAGGATTAATGTTTGGGGTTCATACTAAAATAAACAACCTATAGGACAATTCTGGAAGGTGTGATCTCTGTACCATGCAGGTTGAGGGAAAATTAACATTAGGTTTTGTCACATGCAAGAAAAGGTGCTCCAAGCCAACTGGAGCACAGTAAGTATTTTCTGCCTCCAGGCTAATGTTTTTCATTTTTCACCTTTTCCAAATTCACAGAATCACAGAATCACTGGGGTTGGAAGGGACCTCTGGAGATCATCTAGTCCAACCTCTCTGCCAGAGCAGGTTCACAACTCCGCTTTCACAGTTGTCTGCAAACATGGCCACCTAAATTCCTAAAACAGCTCTTCAGCTGCTTTTCTTCCAACCCTCCTTCTCTTCTCTTTCCCATGATGCTCTAGATGCTCTCTACCCGACAGCTCTCTTCTTGCACTGCCCGAGGAATGGCAACTAAAATGGCAAGGAAACTGGAAAAATAAGTACCCATTCTAACTCCTGTTCCTAGGGAACGTTTGCATTACAGTTTAAAGATGCATTTACAGGTACAGTGTACAGGTACCAATTTCATTGGAACACTTCATCCCAGCAGTCACTGTCGGAAGGAGATTGACTTTTAGCCAGGGCGTAGATGGGATTTTCGGCTGAGCTCCGTCCTGCCGCACAGCATACTCTTCCCCCTGCCTCTGTTAGCTAGGTTACATGAGCCGCTCCAGCGCAGGCATCTCCCTTGTCTTTTTGCTGTGAAAACAGTTTTAAATTCTGTACATTTGGAATACTATTTCCTACGATTCCAGATGTGGTAATTTCCATATAAATTCTCCCAGGATATATTAAATATTTGGGAAAATCTGTTGATTTTAGGTAGATGAGATAGCTGGGAAGCAGCAAGACAGTAATTGCATACATAAACATGTAAGTTGTCTTTCTGCAGGGAGATATTTATTACCCAGAAAACATAAAAAGATTCAAACAAGAGTTTCAACTCTCCCCAAAATAGTCTGACTGCTTAACAGAAGTAGTTTTCCTTGCAGTTATACTGTGAAATAGCATGTAAATAATGTTCCAAGTTTTCCTTTGCAGCAGTTTCTACAGAAACTTGAATTTTCATATTCGCGTTGTATGAAAACCAGGGGCCAGGTAGCATTTGTCCAGTGGCCTGCTGTTGAAGAGAAGGGGGAGAACGGCTGTGTTAGAAATGTCTTCTGGAAGCAGAGAACAAAAGTGAGACGAATATGAAGCCATGGGAACTGAGCTGGGAGGAGAAGAACTCTGCTCTGAGTGGAGCGTGATTGCCTGTATGCAGTATTTCTGCACCTTCCAGAGTTGCTGGGGATGTAGTTTTTGATTGCCCTGACACATTCTCTCCAGTTAGATCCCCATATCAAATAACAACGATGAGAAAGCTCTGGGCAGCTTGTTGAAGGCAAGGATTTTGCATGGGGTGCTGACTACAGTCTCTGTGTCTCTGTCGCAGCACTCTGCTTTGCAGATGGCACCGTTTGCTAAAGAGAAGTCTCCAGTTCCTCATAACAGGCACGTTATCAGAGCTCCTTTTCTGCCCTCTTCTTTCTTAATACTCTTTTAGCCTTTCCTTGCTTTCCTTTCAAGCAATGCCTAGCTCCAGGGGTGCTTCTGCATCTAGATTTGCTTTGATATACCAGCATCCACATCCTACCGACTCTGGCCTAGATAGGACTGAATGAACAATTCTCAGAAGCCCAGGACTTCCAAAATAGCCTAGGTCAAAGCACATGGGAAATCATTAACACGTTATATCAGAAAAAGGGTTTGCTGGGAAGTAGTTGGCAGTTGTACACTGTTATCTCTGAGTC
Source organism: Chionis minor (assembly GCA_013398295.1). Classification (NCBI taxonomy): domain Eukaryota; kingdom Metazoa; phylum Chordata; class Aves; order Charadriiformes; family Chionidae; genus Chionis; species Chionis minor. The sequence goes on along the minus strand of VZSF01008518.1, from coordinate 308,059 downwards.
CTTCTGAGTTCTCTTCTTTTTTGACAGTTGCTGCATTGTGCAGTTTTTTCACATCTCTACTCAAAACTCAGCACCCTGAAGTAAGAAGATACTTGAAAAAGCAACTCTTGAAGGTTCAAGAGTTGGTATTAGCCTTCTGAAGCTCTTCCCAAAGATCTGACTTTTGATAAGGACATTGTCCTCAAATCAGGTACCACTCATTTGTCCAGTGTCCTAATGTTGAAAAGACAAGAGCTACTCCAGAGAAGTACCTCTTTCTGGAGCAAAAGACTGAAAGAAGAAAAATGAACATGAGAGTGCACTGAGCTGCAAAAGGGTAATTTCAGGATGTGTGCTTATGTTCCTGAGGAGCTCAGAAATCTGGGGAAAGGAGTAATTGAGTAGAGGTAACTGCTCTTTTACGTGGAATAATGGTGGTTCATTTTTTCCATAAATAATACAAAGATATGATATAATGGAAGCACACATATGTTTATCTTACTTTTATGTGTTAGATGGAAAATGAACCTAACTCCCCACAGCAGAGCTCCAGTTTTACAATAAGGTACCGCCACCAATTTTTTAAGCAGTTGGTAACACCCTTGAGTAAAACAGTTGTGAAAGAGACCCAGAATATGTATCATTTATTATCCATAAGGGACTGTAAATGGCAGCAGATACATCCTTTAAGAGAGTGGGGCTCTGTAAAGATTTGAGTAGTTTTGGTCACATTTTCCCAATTTTGTTTCTCACTTTTTGGGATTTTTGTATTTCAGCAAACATTCACAAAACAGTAAATTGCCTGCAAATCCCCGCAAAGTCAAAAAGATCAGTTATAATGATTTAACTTGAGAGCTGACACACCTTTATTGGAAATTATCCACTTTTAAGAGGAAAACTATGCAAAAGTGGAATTCATTTGCAATTTGCAACAAATGCCAGTATTTTCTACATTTGAGGTGTTTGAAACTGAATCTGAACAAGGACTGTCCTGCAAAATATGCATGTTTACTGATCAAACTGTTTACATTATTTCCCTACTCCTTCCTTGCACACTGCTTTTTCGCTACAAAAATAATAAAAAAAAATGTATCTGTGCTTTATTTATAGAAAAAATAATATAAAAGCAGGTGTGAATCTCTACTGACTACTTTTGGGGGTTTTCCCAAGACTTCTTGATTGTTAGTTTCTGAGACATTTATAGTGTAGTCTATTCACAGCATAGAATCATAATATCTAAATCCTGATATGTGAAAAAAATTCACTTCTAAAGGCTTAAAGTACCAGCATGCCTGGGGGTGAGGAAAACAGTATGGGTCCAGTGATTTAAGGGATACAAAGGTTTTTCTGGATTAATATGTCATGTATGTTTTTTCTTCGAGCATTATATGCCACTTGCCAGAACTGTTTGATGCTGCGAATTGGTTGGGATTTTTAATTTCATGAATAATTCACAACTCACTGCAGTGATTCCAGAAAGTCATAACACCTTATCATACACTCATATCAGTGTTCAACACTGAAGGGAATATTGTTTTGTTTCTAGAAAGTGTTGTGATGTCTTGGAGAGTAAGTGTAGTTCAGCTAAACATTAATAAAAATTCTTGTGTGCTTACCTGTGTTTTCTTCCTTCTAATCTTCTGTATAACCCACAGGTAAACATACTTTTTAACCACGGCATCCAGTCCGAAGCTACTCCCTGGCCTGCACCCAGGATTTCAGCCCCTGTTGTGCATTTCAATGGCATTTCATCCATTTTCTTGAGTTATCAGAATTTTGCCTTCAGGGCACCAAATAGTCAGGTACTGTAGATTTTGCGGATCCCATCTGAAACTAAACTGAACTTCAAAAAATATTGCTGTCACCTGTCCTTGCAGACATCTACAGAGAACAAGAGGCCCAAGTAAGAAGGCAGCATAAATCAGGACAGAAAGTGATCCTGAAGTGGAAGTTTTAGCACTGAGAGGACCAAAATTTTATCTCTGATAATGACGGTCTTGGCTAGTAAGGAACAGATCTTCAAATACTCAAACAAGGTTTCTAAGCCTTCCTTTGTGAGATACAGAAAATCCATGCTGTTCTAGGGCAAGGGGAGGTTAGATTCACACAGGACAGGACAGAAAGCATCATCACAGAGCATGTGTGAAAGGAAAACTTAGTAAATGTAGTTACAGACCAAAAAGAGAACCCTAGAAATGCGCAGCTTCTCAGTTCTTATTTATCCAGTATCTTGGACAACTCCCAGCATAGGGAAGGAGAAATGTACTAACTTAGAGCAACTCCAAACTGATGGCTTCAGGGAGCACAGATGGGGCTTATCCTCATGTGTTGTGACAGATCAGTTCCCCACCACAGATGACTTGCTAAGTTCACAGTAGGTCTCAGAAGTCTGAAAGTGAGAGAGTCAGCCTGCAGCATTCAAAGAAAGGCTTGTTTTTAACTGCCCATAGAGGAAGAAACATGTATCTGTCCTTCTGCCACAGCACCTGAAAATCAGGGTCAATGGGAAAAGTACAGAGGCCAGATTATCTGCATTTTGCTGAATCATGTACAACTCAGCAAAAGGAGGATAAAATGCAACTAAATTGGAATGGCAGCATTCCGTGCCCTTTTGCACTGATGCCAAAACAAGGTACAAAAAAATAAAGGTTTTAGTCCAAGATACCTAGATAAATACCTGAAATCATTAGTGCAGAGTCTCAGATGTCCTTAGTTATTCTTAACTCACAGTAATGAATAGCCTTTTGACCGTTTTCCATAAAGTCCCCTGTGTTTGGGGGTCTTTCAGCAGTTAAAATAGTTTTAATACGGTATGATGTTAACACAGTAAAATAAGGAAAGTTAATGAATTTTTTTGCCATCAATTACTATGAATAAATTAGGTGCAATTTGGAGTAATAAATAGCCATACTGGTGGGTAAATGGTAGTGAGTTTCAGGGTCCATGTAAATTATTCGATAAATAATTAGGAGTTAGATCACATTTTTAGTCAAAGCAGACACAGGTTTGCTTAAGAAATTCAGAAATGCTAGAAGAAATCTACCTATAGCACTGCAAAGCTGTTCATCGGAGCTAATAAGATTGACTCAAACCAGCAGACAATTGAACTATTATTCCTTTGAAAATAAAGGATTAGAAACTCGTGCACCCAGATACGGTTTCAGTTAAAACAGAGAGACAGAATTTTGGTTTGATAGACAGGGAAAGGAGTGCCTCTCTGTTTCTGACTTTAAGAAGTTAAATAAGCCCCTAGAATAGCATTTGCAGCAGGTTTTCACCGTGTCTAAGACAGTGATAATGATGAGAATAATACGTTTCCCTGGTAGGGTTCCACTTAGAACACAGCGTTCTGTTCTTGTCAATTCAGATTAAACAAGATATTGCAGGATTTGAAAAGTATAGAGGGAAAGTGCAGTGAACTATAAAGAAGGAATTGTACAAAAACAAGTAAACGTGTGTCTTAGAGGTTCAGGGAAAGCTAAATAGATAACATCTTGAACGTGTGTACAATAAATCTGACAGGTGTGACGATACAGCTCGTGTAGCCATGTGCAAATGTATCCATCCATAACAGTGTTCTATAAATATTATAGACAGAAACGGAATACAAATTATGTTTAAGGTTGCCCAAATACCCATTACAAGACAATGTTTTCGGTGAATTACCAAATGAGCCATTCAGATACACAGTTTTATGGTTTTCATTTTTCAGATAGACATTATACACTTGCTCCATGCAAGTTATCAGGGCACTTTTCTGCTAAGGGTTTGACAGTTTCCAAGAACAGTATCATGGAAATACACAATTTTCCCTATTTAGAAAATAATTTTGAAGTCATTTTACTGTCAATCTCTAGTCTTTTTCATGTACTTCAGAGTGAAGGCTTGAAATGCCTTTGAGTTGTTCTGCTGTCTCGCTATCCCCAAGAAAACTTCCAGAGTCATAAAAGAATCTGGGAAATTTTGATCTTACGAGGACTGCACTCAGTTGATGAGGACTGCGATGGAGTTCAGCAGCTTTGGATGGATTGAAAAGTCCACTTTAACTGAGCTTTCCATCACAGGTCCTCCACGTGGTCAAACTCTGTGTGCACTTTTTCACAGAGCGACGTAACCTCTGGGATCACTACTAGACTTTCACCTGCAAGAAGAGCTGCTGCCCTCAGGTGCAAGAGGCGGTCCCTGGTACAGAGAGAGCTCCCATTTCTTCTTCTCCTCGCGGCCTCCAAGTGTAGGGGAAGCTGGTGCCAGATGAGGGGTAGACGAGCAGCAAGTGGGAATCGCAGACCAGGAGATCTGCACCTGGGGATGTGAGCTGGGAGTGGGAGGCAGAGCTGGGGAGAGAGGCAGGGAGGAAGAGTGGGAGAAGTTGGCAAAAGGTGGGCCAGCAGGGAGTCTGATTCAGAGAGGAGGGAACTGAGGTGGAAAACAGGAGCTGTGTTGAATGACCACTGGGTAGGAGGAGAACAGGGTTGGAGACATGCTGTTCGCATAGGGAGGATCATCTGTAGCATGCTCTTTCTCAGAACTAGAAACTGAGCCCAGAGGACGTGTCTGCGTAGCACGTGCCAAAATACATTGTTCTATTCCACACTAGTCTAATCAGCTGCCTAAACAGCCATTAAGGGCTCACAGTTGCCACCAGCTTTTTCATTAGACGATACAACAGAAACCTAGGGAGCCAGGAGTCCGAACCCTGCTTAGTAAATCCCAGATCAGAACCTAGTATTATTCTGTCTGATTAGATTTCTGTGGGAAACGGGCTGCTTTTTCCTGCGGGTGTTTTATCTGCTTATTTTTAGGTAAAAAGCCTTATGCCTTTTAAAGAATATTAAGCATGCAAAGTCAATTCCACCGTTGAGATAGACCAGAACTAACATTGCTTGAGCAGTCTGATTTTTACAATATCTTTAATTACAGGATCACATATCATCTTCTACAGAGCCCTTCTCTCAGTCAGGATGGACATGATATGTGGATGAACCGGGGTGTGTGGGGATTGAGTTATGGTGCCATTAGTGTCTGAGTGTGGATTCAGGCCACCCTGATTGCAAAGCAAAGTACATGCATTTAAGACACTTGCTCTGGGAGCTAAAAGACACTCCGGGATGAAGGTTAAAGGGTGGAGATTAAGGCAGCAATGTATAGTAGATACCTTTACTTAACAGCAAATATTCCCATATTTGAATTAAATTAATAGTGTAAGTTTCAGTTTTATCTACAGGCCACCTTCCTAACCATCATTAACTCTCATTTCCAGAGTCATGCCAGCAATTGTTCCTGTGGAGAGTTTTTAAGAGGATGTCCCATTATACACAATAGGAAATGTCCATTAAGTCACTAATTGAGAAGACCTCTATCGAAATTGCTCATTTCTCTTGAATGAACTGTTTTACCTAACAGATCATGAAACCTTTGACCAAGACCTGTGTGTATAAAACACATTTTCTTTTCATTTGAAACAGAATGCTGAGCTCCAGGAGCTGAGATCAACTTCCAGTTATCTTTTTTAAATTAAAAGAAACACAAATTAAAACATTTAAGGCCCAGAAAGAAACTAATTTCTATTTTCTGTGTCTTTCTATCTACCCAGCTGTATTCGCAACTACAGCTGGTACAGAGCCCAAATAAATGTTGCTGCAGAGAAATGTATCCATTTTAGCCGAGTAGCTCGTGTGATTTCTCATAAATGCTTCACAATAATGACAGCCACAGCTCGGAAGCTATCATGGTCTTTTTCCCTGGAGAGCAATATGTGAACCATACTTAGTGTTTAACCTTTTCTGAGAGGGCAAATGAAGCAGGAGTCAGGCATAATCAAGAACTAGAGGCGGGGAACTATATAATCAAACATGTTTTTCAAAAATGTCATTCAAATACTTTGTTCTGGTTTGTTTCAATGGGTCCTTTTCTTGGTTTTTGGTGGGGGGCAGGGGGGTTGGGGAGAGGGGCACGAGTTGTAAAAACACTTCATGTCAGATCCAAAAAAATAAAGCTTTTCCACCCTGATTTCCATATTGACCAGACAGTTACCTCACTCGACCGAATCAGGGACCTCCCTTTGGAAGGTCTTTTCCCGACACGGGGCAAAGTGAGAGTATCAGTTTTGTGCAGGCACGCTCCCTCCGCCTGCTTGTGTCCACGGCGCGAGGGCGCATTGCGGGGCCACTCGTAGGTTTGGCCTTGCAACAGCGAAGTCTTCGGTAGCTCTTGCCACTGATTTCAGCCCCTGCAAGGTATGAAACCACGCCTAAGGATACAAAATACCCATGATCATCTCTAAACTTGAAAAAAAGAGCTTAGTCCCTAAATAAGTGATCTGGGTTGCATTTGCAGTATACTGTAGTATACTACGTTAATGGTAGTCGGTCTTTACTGCTGAAGAGCACATTCGAGCTTCTAATCTGAATACAGATCCTTTATTAACTCACTGCCGAGCGTGAGCCTTTGTGTCTGGAACAAAGTGTTGCTGCGGCAGCCAGATACATATGAAAGACCTTTGTGCTATAATGGCCACTGCTCCTGCGTTTTACCCTCCCAAAAATCAGAGCTAACGCTATATATTTAGCGTCTTACAAACACATATCTCACATCTAATTTGACATTAAAATTGTTGTCGTCGTTGTACCGGGGTGGGGGGGATTTATTTGTTGGGGTTTTTTTTTTCCTTAAGTGCTAGGGAGGTAAATGAGGACATAATTACATTGTCAAAGTCAATAATAGCAAGCAACCTCTGTCAGGTCTTGCTGTGCTCAGCACTGTTTCACAGGAACTGCTGGGGAGCTCTTCCGCCACCAATCCATTTGGCTCCATTTAAGAACTGAGTACAGGAAGGTAGTTATTGTACAAGATTAGTTTCCTGTATGCTGCAAATTGGCAGTAGCAGAAAAATACAGGATGAATTTATTAGCTTGCAAGGTCAGCTCATAAAAAGAAAACTATGTAACTCGGACTGTTGTTTACTTTAAGTCTGATGGCTTATTAGACTTCATGCAAAATTTAAACTAGTTAACCCCTGCATTTCCAGGCTGTGATATCCCCCAGAAAAAAAAAGCAACAAAAAAGCTTTAATACAAAACATAGTCTGTATGTTCGTATTCAAGGAATTTAGCAGGGTTAGAATGCATTGCTCTTCAAAAAAAAAAAAATGTACTAAATATACAGACCTTGAGATCCACAGGCAACTGTATCAGTTATGTTCTGTCACTACTGCAGAATGAATATGATGATAAAGATCATCCTATAATATTTTATTTGTGCAATGAGCACTAGTATCAAGTTTTGAGACAGATTGCTGTTGCTAATGATACTAGGATTTTGGACTACAAAAAAAATTTTAATTGATGTTCAAGGGAAAACAACCAATAATTTTTGGACAAAATATAGTATTTAAGATAATAATAACATCATGATGTCCCTGAGGAACAATATATGATGTGAATTTGATTTATTGGTGCCTTTTCTTGCCACAGACTGCAAACGGACTGACAAAACAATACCACTATTTCAGGAAAAAAGTAATACTATGCTTCAAACAGCAGATAATTGAGGTCAGTCCAGCTTGAATTTTCTCCAGAATCTGAACACGCACACACACAGACATACGCAATTGGAAACCTGGATGAAAAGAGGGATTTTGAACTCTGTGGTAATACCTGTACAGTAAACTTACTCCAGATTAGCAGTCATAAATTCCAAGTACTTACATTTTTTAACTGGATTTTTTTAAAAACTCCTAAATATGTTAGGTAGTCATAGCAGTTAAGTGCTCAACTTACTTTGAAGCACTTCAAAGTACAGGAGGCACCCATTCACATCGCTTGTTTCCTAAGGGAAAGATTTAGCCTGAAGCCTTTAGGCACACCAATGTGGGCACTTTTCAGCAGCCCAGCGCACCTAACCTGTGCTCCTCGCTGGGGCACAGTTTCACCTGATCTTTGGGCAGGAGGACACCCAGACTTAAACTTTCCATACAGCCAAGGAAGGGTCAGCAAGTGCTTCTGAAGAGCACCAAAGGGAGATACAATCTGCCTTTGTTAACCACTGACTTCTTGCTGCAGGTCCTAAGGTGGAACAATGTGACACGTTACAGGCCTCCCTTTACCGAGTCCTTCTCATCTTATCCAGGGATCAGCGCTCAAATCTGTCCCCTTTAAATAAGTAGGTCAATGTCTCTGCCTCCTCCACCTAGTACAGGCATATATTCCTCTGCATGTCATGGATGCATCCCTGGAAAGTGCAGTGGTTAGACTTTTGACAGATAGCAAACCGTTATTATTTTTTAAATAAGAATTAGTGTAATAGAGGGGATGCATGCGGGAACTTAATACGTAGTTTAAATACACGTGTGGTGGAGAGGCAGGATCAGGATCACCAAGACTGTCGACAACTGCCAGCTCAACATCTGATAACAACACCAGAGTTCTTAGAGACGCTGGTTTGTGGTGGCCGGCTTTATGGTGGCTAGAGGCACTGACTGCTTTTTGAATGAAAGGCAATGAAACACTGCTTGCAGGCCTGAAGTATTGACTGGTAGAAGTCTTAAGAGCATGAGATCAAATTTTGCTGTGCCCTGATGATCTTGTTCAACTGGTCTTGCATCAGGTGGTTATTCTGCCACCACACCTGTGACACCAAACACCCAAAGTCAGTCTTCAAGAGCAAGCCTCTTTCTAAAGAGAAATGTCCAAACTGTTAATTGCCTACCTTCAAAGCTCACTGCTCATCAGATTCTATTAAGTCAATGAAGGGTGAAGGATGGAAAAACAGGGTTATGATGACAGTTAGCAGATCAGAGTACTAAATGAATGCAGCAGATAGTGTGGGTCCCTGTACTTAGTATAATCTTTAGCACTGTGGGAGACTCAGCTTTCCTCTTCTTGGTGCCCCATGTCTCAGCAGGGTGTTATAATAGGACACCAATCCGTCTTTGGGAACGGAAAGCTGGGCCACACTGTAGCCAAGGCAGAGCAGGAAAAGTCGAGGCTGACTTTAAGTGGGAAAGGGTAAAACCAGGCTGCTAGCCTCTGCTTTCTGGGTGTTAACATCAAAGTAATACAGAAAACCAAAACCAGACATTTTTTTCTGAGAGTAGGAACCATCTCCCTTTCTGGCTGAGGAAAGCCGGGATGTGAGTTGCTTACACTGCTGTCTGCCTTCCTGTTGGGTACCTAGTCTTAGGGGGAAAAAACCAACCAGTTAGAATCATGAAATGCAGGAGGACAAAGGCACAAATACCTCTGTCCTGTTTAAACACGCTCCTTCTAGCCTGCCTTCCAGCAGCTGATGAAGGTACATAGTCTGCCTGGAAGGTAAGTGCGTAGCTCCGTTGCTCAGGCAGCCTCATTCCGCTTCCCTGTCCAGGTGTCGGGGCACACCTCGGCTGTGCCCCGACCTCACATCCGAATAATGCCCGCCTCGTAGTCACACCAGCCTGCACTCGGGGAAAGGAAACCCAGGTGGGAGCCGCATCATCAGGGAAGCAGGACTTTGATGTGTATGGTGCTACAGCCAAGCAAATAAATCAGGGCTCACCCTCAGGAACCCCACACTAACTCTCCAGAGGTGCTCGCTGCTCACCACCGCCTCCCTGCCTCGCTTAGAGCTGCTCCGAGTCGCCCTTCCTGCCCGAGCCAGCCCCAGGGTGGGATCCAGCCCTCTTAAACCAGGACTGGAGTCGACTTCATCTTCTTCCCAGCACTGCCCCCTTCTCTGTAGACCCCCTACTCCCAAGAGGCAAGGCGATAGGACAGTTATTTTCCATCCATCCAGTCTAAGCCTGGGTACCCAGCAACTTGAGTGGTAGGGGGAAATGGTGGAGTGGACGTGGAATGGAAGTGGTAGGGGAGTAAAAAAGGCACTGTTCCTGGCACTTCTTACGCGTTTCTTAATTAAGTGTCATCAGATAAAGACCATCAGGAGCAGGGGCAAGAACCCAGGAACGCAGCCCCTCCCTTCTCCCAGAGGAGCACCTTCATGGCTACAGTCTCAGATGCCTTCTTGTTTATTAATCTCTCCATTCAGCTCCTACAGTCCCGGGCTGCCTCAACCCTGAAGCCCCAGCCGTGCCTCATGCACTTTGCGTGCCCGCTCTGTATGATTTAGTCATGAAGACTTCGGCAGGCAGCTTCAGATTTGCTGTCTCCTGCGGCAAATGAATCAGAGCCGGAATGGAAGGCGAATCGGTGGAAATAAGTCACCTAAAATGCAGTTTTCTGAAATGTCTCAAGCCACCTCTAAAAAATGCAAGGAAGACAAATGTAAACTCTTTTGAGGGTAAGGAGTGTAATGTACAGCATCAGATAGGGGGGCTAGAGCAATTTGCAGCACATGAGACTTCAGTGCTCAGTCCTTATTACCTGTAGTCTGCCTGTAGCAGAGGCAAATGCTGTGCCCTTAGCGCTATCATGCTGTAAAACTGGAGATTAAATGTAATGATGGCAGAACCAAACACTGAGCCAGGGTTTCAAACTGTTCCACAGACCCAAAGCGCCAGCCACCCAGGGTTTCTCGTGGAGAGTCAGCAACTACCTTAATTCAGGATCCAAAGATTACAGTCTTCAGCAAAATGCAGCTTTTCCTTGTCAAAGTCATCTCNAAAAAAAAAAAAAGAGGGAAATACTGTTTGGTGGCACATAGTTGCCATAGATCACATGCAAATTCACCGATGTAGTAAAATTATTCAACAATGCCAGTTCATATTACCTGATGATCCGGACTTGGTTCCTGGGATGTCAAACACCTTCTGGATGATCTTGAATGAGTCATGAGTCATGTGTCAAGAAGATTTCATCAAAAGGGATTGGGGGGGGTTACATTTTTAATGTATACTAAGCAGATTTAGGGGCTTTGGTAAGCGAGGGCAGTCGAAAAATCAGAGGTAACTTTCATTTTCATGTGGATCACACTGGGAGGAATATTGAAGAATGTTTTCCAAATGCTGGTCCTGAGCCAGAAAGCTTTTATGTATATACATAGTCCTGCTCACTGAGGTTCCCCACCAAAATCAGTGAAAACACTCGGAACGAGAGCTGCCCACAGCCTGCTGCCCACCAGGACCATGTGGCTGTAACCTGGAAGGCAGGAGGACAGGTGCCTCTGCCTGCTCCTCTCCATCCAACAAAGTAGGAGCCTTTGGAGCAGGATGGGAGTTAGAAAGAGTGGCCCTCCTTCCCCCATTCTCTCCCAGAGGGAAGTGAGATGGCATCTTGAAACCCTACCGTAGTGACCCACTAAGGCATACAGGATTTTTAACCTGTAATTTAATCTGGGTAAGGCTTAACAATGTAGCCAAGCTGGTCTACAGCAGGAAGTAGGGTAGGTCTTCCTTGAGCCATGGTGTGCAACAAAGCGATTCCCTGTTTGGGTGAGAGGAATTGTTGTAAATCCGCCTCCGTCGGAGAGGAGAGTCACAAAAGAAGTGGTCTTGCCTCGTCTCCAGGATGGTCAAGCAATTGTGAGCAAGCCATGACATGATGCTGAGCAAGTAAGATAAGCAGGAAAGGGTTTGTGTTCACCTGAATGACAATTGCACAAAGCTTCCTTTTCTACTCTTTAGTTATCTTGGTCCTTGCAACTAAAGTTAAGTGAAAATGCAAGCTCTGAGGGAGCAAGAATTTGATTCCGTTTTTAATCCTAACACAACCAGCCTTTTAAATTACAAACTAAATCCGAGTTTTATCAATCTCTGCCCCACAGTCTTGCTGGGATTTTTCACATTCCTTTGCCAGCCAGTTTAATTAGAATTTTAAGGCTTTCATGTTCAAAGTGTCCACTTTGAACTGATGGGGTCAGCAGAGTTCAAAGGAAAGGATGAAAAACTCCAAAGTCTGCAACAGAAACAAGCCCCAAGCCTTATCCCAGCTTCACAAATGCTGAGAAAGTTTGGATCTGGAGGCAGAGATTGTAGTTTGAGTTTTCCCTCCTGTTGGCAGGAGGGAAAGTTATGTTTCTCACACCACAGGGCATCTCCACATGTTGTGAAGCTGATCAACCTTTCCATAAACCCTGAGCCAACAGAGCTGCTCAAGAGATATTTGGTGTGAAAAAGAGAATATAGCCACTTCTCTTGCTTGCTTAGTCCACCACTAGGTCAAAGATTTACACCTGGAGAATTTTTGTTGGCACTATTGAGGTACACATATTTATGAGGACGTGCTTGAACATAGGCCATCATGCCAGGCATCATATGTGAGAAATATTAGCACTATCTTCTTGTTTGTCATTATGATTTGTCACATTTCCCACAAAAAAAGAAAGATAACATTAGAAAGTATAAGAAATCATTAAAAAAACAGAATCTAAATACAAAAATTGGCTTTTACAATATAGTGCATGTTCACTGAGCTGTCTGCACACACGTAGACAAATTGTTACAAGTTGTGTGCCTGGTTTTGAAATTCCTTATGTTTATAGAGTAATAAGGGACATGATAAACTCGGGTGACAGCATTTCTAATATTATTCAAAGAATACAATATAGAGATTTATTCCTACCCACTAGTGCAGAAACACAGAGCTAAATGAATAAAAGAATGAATACACACACTGTAAAAAACACTCTTCCCTCCAGGCAAGATTAGATGTCTGGTTAAACTGTCCCGCGTGAAGTCCGTCATGCGTAGCCATGCACACTCTGCATACAAAGAAAACAGTCTCCCCATCCCAGGAAAGAGGGGGCTGAACCAACAGGGTCTGCTGAGTCACCACCCAAAACAGTCAGGTTTGGGTGTTTTTCGCCCGTTCCCAATTTACAATTCCCTGCCAGCAAGAAGTGGATATACCTCGTGTTTACCCTGAACCAAAGTACATGAAGCAAAGTACAAAGTGCCATTGGTACATAAAGACCAATGAGCTCTATCAATATAGACTTTCTGTAAACACTGAGGTAGTGGCAAATGTTAGAGTGGAAAAGTAGAGCTACGTCCCACAGCTGGGGTCAGAGCCAGTTTAGCCAGGGTCATTGTGGATGTACCGAGGCTTTTCCTGGCAGAGCTATATCCACCAGATATAACACTTGTTGGTGACACAGGTGTGTTTATCTGACTGCAGTCCATAGTGTTACCTGGCTTAAGAATGGGAGAACAGTCACAGTGTCATCTATGTGGAGATGGAGAACACCCTGAAGGTTACAGTACAATTACTGGCATCCTAGTTTTCCTGATCAAGGGCATGTAAACTCTCCTGGCTTGTGAGAAAGAGGACACTCAGAGGAATGCATCTGAAAAAATACACAGCAATCAAAGCCCAAGAAAGGGAATTGAAAGGCAAAGGAAAGATGTTGATTGAAATAGATATTGAGGACTATTTGGAGCAGAGGAAGACTGGCAGAAGAGAAGCAGAAAAACTCTTGTCACAGTCTGGACTAGTCACATAAGACCAGTAAAAGGGATGAGGAAAAGATGTAAATGGTATGGGGGAAAGTGATATTGTTTTGTCCCTTTGGATCTATTATTCTCCTCTTCCTTCCTGTGTCCCTTTTTTTTTTTTTTGTCCCTTTTTTTTTTTTCCAATAGATTGTTCTATGGATGTAATGTCACAGATGTAAATTTAAATAAAGAGCTAAATCAAAACAAGGTTTCAGTAGCTGTAAAGCTGATCTATCCTGCTCTGTGGATAACTCCACAGCAAGCTGGCCCCTAAAAATACTACAGAGAGCTGTGACTCATGCTCACAAGCATTGGCTGATCAATGGAAACTTTGAGGAGTCTTTTGTAGGTATTTGTGTATGAGAACATGCACATAAGAGAGACAAAGAGCAGGAATGTGTTGCTATTAGATACCTCACCGGGTCCTGATGAATCCGATGTGTGAAGGTAGCGCTTATTCTGCACTCCAGAAGGCATGCTGTGTTATTCCTCTGGTACAATTGTTTTGGTCCTCTTATCAGAGCATATGTTAATAGCTTTCTGCTACTTAGTGGAGAGCTGGAAAGCACTAAGAATTTCAAAGCTCCATCAGGGAGGAAGTAAGAATGGTACATGCCCCAGAAACACCCTACAGAGAGATTTAGCTCCTAGCTGCATTTTTACCTTTGGACTGTTTTTTTCAGGCACTTACTATTTTCCCTCAACCTGCAGAGACACCTATTTTCAGAAACATCTCCCAGTGCAGGAAAAAAACGCTATCCATACTCACTTTTATTAATTAACTGAGAGTAAAATCTGCTTCTGAAATAACAGCAAATTAGTAGAGCAGAATAGCATATTAGCTTGAACACATCAAAGTGCTGAATGGAGCTGCTCAGCATCTGCAGTAAAGCATCTTATATGCTTGCTTTGTAAATTACAGTAAAGAAAAAAGTGATTTGTACAGTACTTTTGGCAGCTTTTGTGTTTTCTGTCATATATTTCACCTCTTTATTCCTGTCACAGAATACTGTATTTATATTATTAAAGCCTTTAGAATAATGAAATATGTATCAGGAAATATCAGTAAATACAATTAAACACTACACAGTTGCATTAGAGCACTTTCTCAGAGAATTAATGAAATAATGTGATCTGGAATGGCATATTTCTTTTTGCCTTTTCTTTTCAGCATTTCATGCTTCTTGATCACCCACTGCAAAAATCATCCCCGGGAGGAAAAGAAAATACCAAAAACTTCTTCAAATAGTGATGAATTTGTGAGGCATCATAACCCCTCTGAGAGATTTCATGGATGTGTGTTTAGAAACACAGTACAGGCTAACAATGTCAGCTGATGTGATACAAAAAAAAAAAAATGGTTAATGATCCCAATTCTGTCAGGTTTTAGGAAAAACTGGGAGGCATATGAACGCTGTGCAAGAGCATTACCTGTGACTGCAGTGGGTAGAACAGCCTCACGTGCAGCTTGCTTGCATGGATTACTTCTTCTCAATGCAGAGTAGACTTCATTAGCTCAGGAAAATGGTTCTCTTCTCAGGTAGCCTGTGCCTCTGTTCCCTTAGTTGTCCATCATAATATCCTGGTTTGGCTTTGTTTTTGAGGATGGGGGCGGAGGGGGCGGAATCCACCCTGCTGAAAGGCAAAAAATGGGGTGAATTGCCATCTCTGCTGAGGTCGTGCTATTTTACCAGAAATCTTCTTTGACCAAGGTCAGCAGCAGGAACAATTTGCTCTCTTTTAGGAAATGCCTACATAAAGTATCAAATGAACCCTACTGGGGCCAGATTCAGACAGTTGTGGCTTTGATTCACTGTCCCCATTATTTCAGGTGAGAAAGCAAATGCCACATCAGGATGTGCTACAGCAGAAGGATGGGTAATTAGTGAAAAGAAAGGGGTTGCAGACATGCCCTCAGGTAAATCTGCACTGATAATTGATCTTCACCTATAAAAATCCGTATTCCTTCCATGCTCAATAGCATAAGTCCATGATACCACTGCGCTTTGGAAGCTCCATGCAATTCCGGGCCATCCCCCTGAGAAATGAGGTGGCCCAGGAAAGGCTTGCAGGAGGGAGACAGGGGCTGGCAGTGGTGTGGAAGAGCTGCTCTGCGAAAGGAAATTAAGTTGCCTGTGGCTTCTCAGCTGGGAAGGAGGCAGAATATGACAGAGGTCTTAGGAGACAAGAGCGGCGCAGAGGATTGAAGAGGGAATGTTATGGTACAAAAGCTATTGTTTCTTCAAAAAAAGTGAGGGTTGTTTTGTGGGTTTTTTTCACATGGCATGCAATTAAACTATGGGACTTTTGGCTGCTGCACGGTGGTAGAAAGCCAAAAATATACATAGCTTTAAAACTAGCTTCACAGACTCACAGAAGGAAAAATCTATTGTGAGCTACTAACAGGCAAGATACCACCTTTGTGCCAGGTGGACTCTGTCCCACTGCTGACTAAAGGCATAGCTAAGGAGCATTCATTACACTCCCCTTGTCCTTATACCCTCCCCTCATCATCAGTTACTGCGCTGTGTCAGAGAGAGGACAGGGAGCCTATCAGACCCCTATGGTCTGTCTCCGTACCGCTTGTTCCTTACATCCTTACATTAACCGTGGCTCAGATCCAGCCAGCTCCTGTACTGGTAAAGCCTGGCTGTTGCTTGTGCAGTATGTAACCAGGAGGCACGGTTTTACCTAAAAAGCCAGTTCTTTGGCTCCCATAGCATCAGAAATTTCTGGTACTGAGAAATATTTGTATATATACCACATACATTCAGTATATAAATACACACACCAGTTACACCTGCGGCTCAGAGCAGCCGGTCGGTGTGTACATAGCTTCAGGCCAAGCACTGATGCCTCTAGTCCATCTAGCAGCAAGCTACATCATGTAAGTGAGCACTGAGAGCAAGAAGAGTACGTGATGTAGTCGCAATAAAGCAAGGAAAAAGATATGTGTAGGAGCTACTGAACTGGACTTCGAGGAAGGCAGATGTTTGATGGGGCCTTGAGGTTTTGCAGTAGGAGAAGGAGCTACAGCTTGGAGCTGGTAAATCATTTCATTAACCAATCCCTTTTCCTGAGTTGGAGAGGTCATTTCGTTGAATTAGTATATTTTCAATAAGTATTGATATTACTATCACTAAGAAAACAGGACCAAATCCTAAGAATGTGGAATTTATCGCCAAAACATTGGCTAATTTAACTCTGTTTAACATCTATCTTCATCAATTAACCCATCTGCAAAAATGAAAGAATTATTGTACCACACTGTGATATCATCCTGCTCAGCTCGTGTCTGTTTTAAAAAATTTTGAGATTTATTGTGTTTATGAGCACTGAAAGAAGCTTCATGCAAGTGTAAAATAACTAAGAGAGAAGAGTTCAAAACTTGAGAAAAAAGGATGTACTTTATTTTGTCCAAATAAATAATTTGATAGATTTCACATAAAAAATAGCTTAATAATTTCCCTGTTCGGCTCAATTTTCTCTGAAGTTAAAAAGCACCAGAATACAGCTGAGAAAATAAGCTCTGGCTAGTTGTACTTTGTTTACATTTTATTTATGTGGATCAGCTGCAAAACAGAGTGTTAATGCTATCCATCTTTAATGAACCTTTGTGCTAAGGACAGGGAGTTTATGAGGACTAAACCCTGTGAATAATATTGGGCTTCATAACTAAGTCAGCACAGTAGGACTAAAATGCTTTATTGGATCTTATTCACAAGAGGTTTATACTATACCGCTGATATCTTCCATTTCACTTAATCACTTTTATGAACACAAACTGAGCCCCCACCGCAAACTGCCACCAGAGAGCTTAGCAGTCTAAATGATACTTCACCGAAGCTTCAGAAAGTCTCTTTGTTCTGGAGAAAACATGCTAAATCACAGCAACCTAACCTTCTCGGTTTCTTATTTGCTTTAGAAGGTATTTGTCTCCACTCTTCCTTGGTGGGATCGTATGCATGAACAGAGACATTATTGAAATGTATCTGTCATTCATCTGTATTGCCACAGTCTGCATTGTCTTTAGGTAACTCAGTAAGCACAGGGTCATTTATTTGCATTTCCTCAGGGCAAGAAGTTTAGTAACAAGGTTTTGTAACCTAGGTGACTTTATATTGGTAATATTATTACATCACTTTTATATTCTATAGAGACCATTATGGCACTTGTCATTGTCACAAGTGTCAATAGTTATCTCCCAATTTATGACAGTAGGTGGACCTTTAAAGTAATTTTTACTTACCCAAGCACTCCGTTACTTGAATCTTTGTGTGAGCAGGGGTGTGAGGCATTTGACAGAGCACCATGTTTGTACTAGGGAATTAAACATGCCATGAGCTGTACTCTGGCATTGAGACCAACTGGCCTACAACTGATTGCGTTCATACACCTGAATGCTCTTGGCCTCCAGAAGAGCTTGCTCACACCCAGACTGCCTGTGGGAAATGATCCCCGCCCCATAAATCTCCCAAGCCATTCCAGAGATTGTGAGAGTGCCAGCTGATTTAGGCCAGAACCAGGGGACGAAGCACCCTACCAATTCACCAGGACAAGCAGGCTCCACGCTGCTAATAAAGATATGGACTTTGGGTGCTCTAGGTTTGCGCCTCAGTTCTCTGTCGGGGATCACGGTACTTCACTGGAACATTTTGGAGCCCCAGATAGTGAAGATCATAAAGTGCTCAAACACAACAGTAGTGGGGAGGGGCAGCAGGGGCATAGGCATACCAGAAAAATAAGATACTCTTTCAATACTGACAATAGAAGCACTATGCCTTGTAAAAGTAAATGAGAATAACAATAGTGTCAGCTTAGCGCTTCTTGATAGTATAGTGAAAAGCATCAGCACTCTAACTTGCACGAGGGTGCAGGAAAGCATCTCTAAGGAGCTACAGTGCATTCAGATCACCAAGGGAATACCCCATGCAGTGCACCACTAAAGAGATTTCATTCCCTGTTGAAGAGCAAGAAGAAAAAAACGTGTACAGTATAAGGAAGGGAACTTTCTTCGCAGAAGTATTCATTTTAAATTGGCCTTTCATAGTCATCCTCTTCAAACAACACTGAAAATGTCTTCTGACAGTAGCAAAACTGCTTCTGCATTTATTAATTGATGACAGTATAAAAGAAAGTAATTAAAAATTCCACGAAGCCATTCATTCTGGCTGTCCCACGTGTAGCAGACAGTCTTTCCCACTGTGCTAAAATTAACTGTTTCAGAAAAATGCATAAACAACATGAACTACAATCAATAACATCCTCATTTACCAGGAGCATTGCCAAGTGACAGCCAATCTAGCCAGCACTGGGACTGACCGCTCAGGTTACTTTCATCAGATTGAGTCCTGGTGATCAATACCAAATATTTAACATTTGTACCTCCTGCTTTGCTCAAGCACTAAGAGGAAAGACTGAAACCAGCTTGCTGTACGGTGCGCTCTCATCACTGGATTTATTTAGTCATGAGCACACATTATTGGTTCCCAAGAACTTCCCAAGTTTGGTCACAGATGTTACAGGTAAGTAGCTGGTGAAAGTCTCTAAAAACGAATCTGTGCGAGGATTGTTAACATGTATTCCCAAACCCTTAAGTCTGCTTTTGTGGGAACTGGGAGTAGCATGTGCTTTTTATTTATTTATTTTTTTGATAGTAATCCCATTACCTTTTCTACTGATCAGGGCAGTCTGAGTCTGCCCAGCTGATTAGCTATTATTATGTCAAAATACTTTGTAATCCTCTCTGATCTCTTCTTAGCAGCCATGCCAGGGCAGTGATACTCTCGTTTGAATATGCCCAAACATTCAGTTGTAGGACCAACGCCACATGCCTACCAGTTTTCTGTTTTCATTTCTTTGTGTCCATAATCACAGGCCAGTATAGAAAATAGTATTCATTGCTTCTGACTTTCCACAGGAGCGAGACCGACTGGGAGGTTGCTCCAGAGCTACCTGGGGCAAGGGGAGAGGGGTCTCAGAGCTCCCTAAGTCTCTGGTCCTCAGCTGCCAACGTGGGGGAGATGCGACACACGCACGTCTTCCCTTGCTGCAGAGCTGGGATCCTGCTCTTGGATCTGGGGACGTGGGAAGCAAGATCTGATTCCCTAACCCTCAGTGTTTATATTTCTTGTGTGTGTGTGCCTCAGAATAAGTAATTAGTAGCTGTCCTGCCTGGGAGTTTCTGTTGGGTAGCTGTATCCTGCGTCTTCTCTTAACCACAAGAGACAAAAGGTGCAGCACAAAGGGAAGACAACAAACAAAAATGAATATTAAATCTAGGAAGACAAAAACACTGCAGTGCCGAATTCTCCTTTGGTAAATCAGCACAGATTCACTGTTGTTTACATCAGCTAAGCAGAAGAATGGAAACTGCTGACAGAATGGGAGCTCAGAGGCACATGAGTCACCACTCATTGAATTTCCATACTCTCGTGACCTAGTAATGTTGTTGGGGCATTCAGCAGAAGATGCTGCTTAAGACGTTTTTCTTCCCAATAAATGATTTTTTTTTTGCATTCAGGGTGCATACTGGAGGTTTCCAGAAAGCTTTCCAATAGTGAAGAAACCATTTAGACTATCAGCTTGAAATCAGTCAGCCTGCATCTCAGGCAAAAACTACTTGCCGGGGAGATCTGCTAGGGCAAAAGAGTCTCCTAAGGGAAGCAGTGGAAATTTCGTATCTTGACACATCACATGCTACCCTGGATAAAGCCCTAGTACATGCATAAGAAGAAACAATCTTGGTTTTCACAGGCAGATAAGTTCAAACATCGAGCTGCTGAGATACGTTGGAGACAAGTGTGATGGGAGGTCTAAAACAAACAGAGCACTTCATTGCTCTGTCAGTAATGAACTGTAGAGAACTATCATGGTTGTTGTACTCTGTCAATAGGGCTCTATCCTGTAAAATATTGACCACTGTAAATTCTTGTTAGAGACAACATACAATATTTTCTAGAGGGAAGAAGAAAAATCTCTGCAATAAAAAAACCCACCAAAAATAATTACTTACAAAATCACACTTCTGAAAAGTAACTAAAAGCAAACACATGAATTGAAAATTCACCACCAAAAGTGTGTTATTTTCGAAGACACTCTTCTCTTTAGTGTAGGTTTCAGTTTCCTTCGTATATACAATTCAATTACCCTTAGTTTCAGCTTGTTATTTCAAATAAGATTTATGGTCCGTATGAATTTCAGTACCTCACTTTAACTGATTCAGAAAAATTCTTTCAATCTGCAAAAAGTGTGCTCTAATTTGGGCTCAGCGTTCACCATTTTTAGTAGGTCTGACTCTAAGCACCTCAAAAAAAATTCTTCTGCTGCAGAAGAAGTTGGAATAAACATTCCAGCTGTTTCAAAAAATTAAGTGAATAGAATTTGAAGGCTGAATACTGGACTGGCTCGTGAAGTACTTACACAGAGTTTGCGGAATTTCTCAATATAAAATATTTATCCTAAAATCCAGAAATCCATACCAAGGCCTCTGTTATTTTCTAATCCTTCAGTAATGCTTATGGTTGCCTGAAGAGCCTTTCAAGGGACATAACATAACTTCTGCTGTAATTAAATGTGAAATCAGGAACTTAAGAGTTAATATATACACACAGGAGAGAAATCCCTTTCCATTTGTTCTGTTTTTTCATCATTTTTCTTCAGGTAAGAGCAACCTTTCTTACCAAACAATTTCTCAATGATTCTTTACTTAAACTTATACTCCCTGTCATAGAATTTGGCACATACAAAGCATATTGTTCCAACTTAAAGTTATAACATAATAACTTCAAGCATTTTGTGAAATAAATAGAAGTAGCAGTTATACTCCTTTGCATCATTCATAAAGAACAGAAGATGGGCTATTCTGTGCTAACAAGAGACTGAAATGGAAAATATTTCTGAGATGCTTTCAGCTCCAGCATGTATGTGTACAAGCCTTAACATCTCTATGCCATCATGACAACAAATTGAAATAGCCCTTGAAATCTTTCAGCCTTGCTAAAACTGGCTCAAGCAATTGCCGCCTCCCCTGACCCAGACCATAGTTCCCAGCCTTGCACTAAAGCTCATTGTTCCCCTGGTGGTGTCCACACCACCGTTTCTGTGATGACACGGTGCTGCTGATGCATCCATAGCGTAAGGACAAGAACCATCAGTAATAATCGTGTATTTCCATGGCTTGGGGCATCCATGGCCACAGAAAAAGACTATTGTCTCAAGTAAATCTTTAATTATTTTTTTTACTTGAAAGAACACTAATATGTTTGCAATACGTAAAGCCTCATCCCACAAAGATATGTCATTCTAGGTATACATCAAGCTGGGAAACTGGTGCTTCTCATTTCCCAACACAAATGAGAGACTGGCATGACAGTGGATGAAAATATTTTTCTTGCCTTTGCAAAAAAAAAAAAAAAAGTATTTACCGTGTTTTCACATTTCTTACTATAAATTTTTTTTCTCAACATTTTGTTTGGAGTCACATTAGACTTATTTTAATCATCTGCTCCATTTGTATGCAGGCCTCCATCTGACAGTCTGCTGTAACCAACAGAGACACTTCTGTATATTTTGTGATATGTCTTATGGTAATCACTGCTATCTGATCCATGCAAAATCATTTCTCTGCTCCTTCCACAAAGAAAGTGACAGTTTCTGCCTTTTAGTGGGTAGGCTCTGGCTTCTCATCAGAACATGGCCACTGAGTCAGTGGCCAGTCCCAGTCCACGAGAGACTAAGAAATCAGCCAACTGAAAATACAGAAATTGTGCCCCAGCCCAGCCTCAGATCCCTGACACTTCTATATGTTTTGCATTGCACTGGACCAATTTATCCCAGATACTACATGTACAGCAGGCAGCGAGTATTGTTCCCATACAGCAAGTTTTTAGCCTGTGTTGGACATATTGAAAGTGGCAGTCTCCATGTACCAGAAGAAGTTGAGCATAGAGGGGAATCTAGTTACAGTTCTCCCGGGCAATAGATTTCTGGTTTAGCTTTTCATGTTTCAGCAATGATTTGATCATTTCTGTATAAAGTCTGCAAAGAAATATAACAATTTTTGGTTTTAAAGGAGTTACATAAAATGTAAACTGCTGTTGGCTGTTATCAAGTACATAGACCTTCATTTCAAGCTGTAATGTGGCTTTGATAAATGAAATGGTGTTCAGCAAAGTGGCTTAGATCAAATCATTCAAACGTTGCTCTGAGTGAGCAAGCACTCCTGGTACCTCCCTGGCTTACCCCCCATTCCCCATTCGCTCTAGCCAGATCCTTCAGCCTTCGAGCAGCATGTCAGCATGGAAACTGGGAGACTCAGACCACCTATTTTTTTTACAATGAATATTTTACCCCTGTCCTCTGCCACCCTCCCCATGTCCTTGCCTGGAGACGCAGGGGAGTCCATTTCTCTCCCCAGCTGCACCCCGAGCTCCAGACCCTGCAAGGAGCTGCAGTTCTGCTCTAGCCATGAGCGACTGAGCCAGGTGGAGGCTTCCAGAAGGTTCCAGTAAAAATCCTCTCTTAAAACAGTGCGGCTCTGACAGAAGCAGCTCTCTGGACATTACATGTCAAAATTCTACCTTGCACACAGTACTCACTTCACAACTGACCCTCAGCTACCTGGGTGTGTCAACCGTTTGTTCTTTATATAGCTGTTAATTTTTTTTCAGAAGTTTCCTTGCTTGCATGAAATTTCTTGTATGGATTACAAAGCAGAACTGCAAAGCAGTATTGTGTTTTAAGCAGCAATCTGAAACATGAAGCCAAACCCATGATTATTTTTTTTTTCAAAGCATGCAATTCAGTGTAATCTTCGGAAAAGAAGACCCTTATTTCTTCTGAGCTTGGTAATTACTTGCTGTTAAAGGATTTCTCCAGGTTGAATTTTGCACTTACAGCAACATTTAATCAACACTTATATTGTTTAGCATTGCACTGTGAATGTCTGATCATTTGACTGACTAATCCAATCTTCTCTTTCCTGGTGCAACACTAAAATGAGGGACATCTTTTAAAACTGGGCAAGGCTAGTTCCCTGAAGGGGGACAGAGGGTGAAGTTCAGGAGAAAAGGATAGTCTCTCAGGGTACAAGACTGGCAGCCACTCCAAGAGACTCAGCTGGAGCTCTGGAGGGCTCCCCACCTGAAGAAGGCACAACGTCCTCCATACCAGAAGCAGACAGCTACAGCAGCAGCACAGAAGACATGCTGGATCTGTTCCTTGGAAGCCTACAAATCCTTGCTGATGGCCGAGAGGAGAGGTAGTGGGAGACACCTCTTACCTTGCCTTCTCATTCTTCTCTCAAAGGTGCTAGCACCTACTGCAGCAAACGCCCCTATCATGGCTTGCACTTTGCACAGAGGCACATAAGACAAGCTTCTGCTTTCTCCTTCTGTCTTCTTCTCTGTAGGCCATGGCATCCCCACTGACCTAGCCTACTTCTACTTCTTCCTACTTCTGTGGTCCTGGCTCAGTCATGCAGCCTCATAGTGTTTCTCTTCACCTGCCTCTGCAAACAGGACACTTATCTGCAGAATGGCCATGAGACTCATTTAACATCTGCAAACCATTTTGAGTTCATGAGGAGCAAGGTATAGTTTAAGCATAACATTATACCTGTGCAAAGTTCTGTCTAATACTGTTTATCGACTATTTAGATTTTCCATTTAATGCTAGTGTTCATGTAATTTACAATTGTGGAATTTCTTTCACCTGGATATACACTATAAAGTGTCTTGAAAAACTGGCAGACTCCCATTTGCCCACATCTGGACAGGCACATAGAACCACAGAATCGCGCATATAGGAAGGGATTTCTGCAGCTCATCCAGCCCAAGCCACTGAATATCTCCCTTGACAGATTTTCCAGTCATCAGGAACCTCCCCTAACTGCCATGATCTCTCAAAGATGACAGAGGGGGACCTCACAATGACACCAAACAGCTGCATGAGCACCCTTGGGTGCTTCCCATCTGGTGCCATGGACTTATGTTTGTTCAATTGGTTTAAAGGCTCCCCGTCTCTATCCTCCTTTGTCTTTCACTCCCGCAGACTCTGCAGGGAAAAGGAACAAAATTTTCTTCACTGTTCTTTCTAATGTAAAATTGGGAGGACAGAGCTGAGAATGGGTTCAAAAAGCAATTAAACAAAGTCATGGAGTAAAAATCCATCAGGACTGCTCCATGCTGAGATACTGATACCACCACCTGATACCAGGCAGTCCTTATTCCAAAGATTGCCAGACAGTCAGAAGTCAAACACAGGAAACCTCACAACATGGTAACCACATTGCTTTTCTTTTCCTTAAGTATCTGGGCCCGGTCACCATTCCTGTTGACTTACACTGAAGAAGAACAGATCTGAAAGACTTCCACACTCCCAGACGGGGTCCTAAGACTAAAGAACTTTTGGTCCAATCCAGTAAATTCTGGACCCAGTATGTTTGATGCTCTTCCTCTGCAATTTAAAGTATGAGTTTTAAAGAGCTTCCACTTCTGGTGAAGAGCAGTATATTACAAGTACTCCAGTGATACAGGCCTCGATGTGAATGCCTGCTCACTCAAATAAGCAATGCTGTTAAAAAATGTTTTTATTTCTGTAGCTGTTCACCAACACAAGCGACATGCTAATGCAGAAAACTGGAAAAAAAAAACGAAAACACCAAAACCCATAGGTTTTAAACAGCTAATGTAAACTGCCCTTGCAGTGCCTACGAACACTGAAGCTGACTGTGATTACCTGTAGCCCCTTCTGCCACTTTCTCCTACCCTAGCAAGGCTTCTTAAGTAAGTGTTATCAGCCATTTGAGTGCTAGGTAATTGCAAAGGGATCTTAAGTCTTTAAAGCTATTTGTTGATTCCCGACCTCGGCGAAACCACACAAGATTCAAATCCACCTCCACTTTAAAATATTGTCACACCCTCAAGCAACAAGTGGGGAACTCCTCTCATCTCAAAGCTAGTGCTTTCATGAGGATGTCAGAAAGGGGAATATGAGGCTGTGGTTCCTACAGATAATTATCTGAAGTCATAGTGACCTTTGTTGAAAGCTGCACTGAAGAATAAAGAAGCATTATATAAACTGTGCATCCTTAAGAAAAGGCAAAGGTACATAATGGCATCAAAGCCTATTAATTCCTAATAGATCCTGTCACAAAGCGGACCTTTGCTATTAAATGATTAATTCTGTCCACCGAGTTATTTTTATCTCTAAAACTCTATCTTTGAGTCATTTTCATACAAAAAGACCTATTACTTCTGATTTTCAGGATTTTTTTTAATGCGTACATTTAAAATCTCATTAATATTCTGAGGGCTTCACACATGGAGGTCAGCAAGGGACTGTGCTAGCACTGCCCTCTTTAATATGTATATTAGCCACTGGTGGTTGGGGAGATGGCTAAGTGTACAGCATAAGCAATTTGCCGAAGCCACAACTCTCTGCTTCCCTGCCATCGAATGCAGATGAAATGGGGTTTTTCTTTACACTGCAGAACAGACTCTCTCTGAGACTGGAAGTCAGTCCAGCTAAGGAACTGGTATTAGAAAGCTGCAAAGAAAATGAGTGTGAAAGAAATACAATGAAAAATAGAAAGACAGTATCCACTTTAGTCATTTAGCTATATGTTATTTATTCTCTTCAGTATAGGTTTCATTGCAACATTGACAGAATACAAATTGACACAAAATTCATGTAAATTTATGTAAATGCATATATAAATGAGTTGCAGCCCTCAGGCTCCTGGCAAATTGCCACAGTGGCTCTGAGCAGAGCAGAGACTTTGCACCACTGTAGTACTCTGAGAGGTGTTATTGTGAATTAGAGTGTGGTTTTCTGAGAAACATTAGTAGCTTTATCAGTTTCTACATGGAGTTTGCCAGGGGCGAAAGAAATACCATTTTGTGAACTTTTGACTTCTTATCTGAGTTAGTAACAGCACTGAGCCTAGAAATAGCTCATGTGTGACCATTACAAACTCTTTCACTTTCTCAGCAGAGTTTATAGTTACTGTGAGACAGAAACACCGAGCTCATGAACATGATAAACTTCACTGGCATTTCTTTGGAATCTGTAATAGCCATGAACTCAGAAATAGCTGGTTCATGACCATTATAAACTTCTTTGCCTTCTCAGTGGAGACTTTCTAATAGCCATGAGCACAGAAATAGCTGGTTCACAACCATTACGATCTCTGTCAACATGTCCATGGGGAATATAATGGTTGTAAGCACAAAAACAGCTAGTTCCCAATTTTTACACTTTTTTTTTTGACATCTCCATGCTGAAACAAAGCTGCATAGCCAATAATTTGCCAGTAACAAATAATGGCATCATAGAGGCTTACTTAGCTGTTCAGGGATAATGCAACAGAATAAAATATAATACATTAAGGTAAATGGCAGGACTAGATTTGGGAAGCTTTCCAAAGCTTGTGGCTTGTATCTGGTGATTTCCTATCTATCTGCCATGGTATTATCCCCATTGGATTGGCATTCAAGGAATCTTATCCCATTTCTATTCACAAGGGGAAAGGACAGCCCACAGGAGGTGTCATAGACAATAACGAGAGCAAGGATGAGGCACTGGCCTGAAAGTGTGATGGACCATTCAGGGAGCCAGCTCTTCTTATTTTCCATATAAAGGATCTCAGGATGAATTTGACATCTCTACAGCCTGTCTACAAAAATACCTGTGGCCAGGTTCATAGAAGAACTTGCTGGATTTTTCTAACTGAAGACATATTGGGTCTAGCTGGTTGTCTGTTGACCATATAGCCAGATTAAGGTAGCTGCCATAGTAGCTGATAGTCTGCATGCAGTCCCCCACCTTGGCCCTTAACATCCTACACACATAACCTGTGGTCAGCTGTTGCATAACTGGAAGGGAATCTGCTCACGGCCCTCTTGAATCTCAACAAAACACCTGTTTTTTGCAAGAGCCTCCTCCCCTTCAGAAGTCTTCTAAAGCAAGTGTGGGAGGCCTTCCGGGTCCACACAGGTTCTTTGCTGGAAACTCTGCATATATACAGCTGCCGACATGACAACTGAGTATCATTTGCAGGTTTCTGCCGAAAGAACAAAAATACAACAAACCCTAACTTCTAAATCTCAAAATAGAAAGGTAGCATTGATGCACTTTTCCTTTGTGACCCTCCCCACGGCCTCTGGCTCCGCACCTTTTCCTTCAAATTCCCCTGTGTGAACTGAACCCCTTGCCACTGATCTACCAGGGCTTCCATCTGAAAACACCTCTCTTATAAGAGGTACAAGATTTTCTGGCGATTGAAAGTCTCTGCTTTCAAAAGGACTGAGTTGGGGCAACAAGGCATAAAGGTACTGGTGGCACAAGGGGAAGCATTTAAGTATTTATATGCTCTTCTCCTTACTACTTTGAGGAATGCATTATTTCTTTTAATAAGAAGTGTTTGTGTAAATCAGCCCCTCTGAGGCCATGAGGTTGTAGTCCTGGGACCTAATTCTATTCCCACTGAAGTCAGTGGCCAAATCTCTACTGATTTCAAATGAAGCAGCCCTGGGCTCTTCGGTGTTTTCTCTGTGTTTCCCAGCAAGAAATTATTGCCTTCAAAGCTCTGACATCACATGATGCAACCCACTGTAAAAACGATGCTCGTGGTGTGTATAGACATACAGAAATGGAGGAGTGATTTTTCAGTGATAATGATAATTCTCTGTGGCACAGCAAGCTGAATCATTGCAGGATGGAAAGCCTCTGGAAGCATGTACTAACACATCAGGCTTCAGAGAAGAAATCATGTTCCAGCAATTAAACATAAAAGGAATCAACCATTTTAATTAATTTTACTTGAGTTTTCACTGTTTAAAAATCCCCAGCCTTTGTGAAGGAAATGGACAGATGGGGCTTTCAAGGAAGTTAAGAGATGGAATAAAAGATTGAATGGGCAAACTGGCAGGAAAACAGTAAGAGAAAGAGATGCCAAGGAGTGTTGTTATGGTGGTTCTGGGAAAGGACATGAGTCCCAAGAGAAGACAAGAGGCGATCAAGGGCCTGATCCTACAACTCCATGTTTGCTTATGTGAATGATCTCATTGATCTTAGCTGGATTCTGTGCCTGGGAAACTATCCGTGGAATCAGATACACGGGCTGTTAGAGAGCAAATGCTACCTCACTCATTGCCCAGCCTGCAAACAGTTAGCCGGAGGGACGGATCAGAGCATGGAGGGAGGAGGAGGATGGGCGGTGTCAGAGTAAGAAGAGAAAATAACAAAGCAGGCGAGATTTTGCTCCAGTGTTAGCAAAGCCAGGTCACTGACGCCACCTTGCCACCCCTTGATCCGAAAGAAAGGGGAGATCCAAGTACTCAAGATTGTATTTTGAAAATTAAATGCAGTTCCTGGGTTGAGATTTACATCACCCAAGGCTTAGCCCAAGGAAAGGTCTGACAATAAAGCTATGAAAACCCTCCAAAAATAAGAAATGTCGATACAAATATATCTGGTCCGGTGTAAAAGCCGCATCCTACTGATATATCAGGCTATGAAGTATGATGAATTTGCTAAAAATAAATATCTACTGAAGAAATAAACCTGTCGAAGTAAAGATTTTGTGTTAAATATTCATTTATTGCATTTCCCTTGTACTCATTACAGTACCTGCATAGTCCCAAATTCTAAAAATATATATCAATGCCTGATTCTTACTGAAATCAGTAGGAGTTAAGCGCTTAAATGTCTTTTAGGGCTTGAGTTCTAGCTCACTGGTATTATAAATTTAATATAATAAAATTTATTATTTTCTACCTGTTTTTTCCTAATGATGCTTCATCCAGTTTCTGATTGTTTATTTTGTTTCACAGTACTGGTGGCACATTAATAATATATATTTATAAACAGGAGCTATCAAGAATGTTTTCCAGTGAAAAAGATTTTCAGTTCCAAAAACTTTGGACCGATTGATAAGTTATATGCACATAAATTCCTGTAAAAGAAATGTTCTTGAGGGCAATTGTATTTTCTCTAAGACCATGGATCTGTATCTGTTATTAGGTGCTAAGCTGCTCCTGTCCTAGATGACATAAAAGGTTACCTTCCCAGACTTTAGAGAAAAAGCAAAACAGTAGATACAATGTCTTCTATTCTATTGCATAACCTGTTGCTAATCACAGAGCAGCTTAATTGCCACAGTGAGAAAGCTGATGTTTTTAGCTCTAGCTTTACAGACACTGATGTTTTTCAGAAAAGTTTAAGGAACAGATTTCTAGAAATTTAGAACAAGAATAAAATTATACGGAGGTTTTTCTTAGCAAATGTGAAAGTTGCTTAATGTAACTATAGGACCTACTCGGCAAAAACATATCTATGCTGAAACAATTGCAATCACTTGCTGACGTGCAATCAGAAGAAAGCAGACAGAATAAAACTGTATTATCTATTTATAAGTCTGGGAAATAAAGAATATTCACTTCTAATCTTTTCCATGTTGCAGGCAGGCAGGAAGCTGGACAGAAAATCACAACATGGGTAGGTGACAATAGCAATTTCTTTTAAGGTTCTGAGCAGTATAAAATAAATCTTTTTCTTTCTT
Source organism: Chionis minor (assembly GCA_013398295.1). Taxonomy (NCBI): domain Eukaryota; kingdom Metazoa; phylum Chordata; class Aves; order Charadriiformes; family Chionidae; genus Chionis; species Chionis minor. The sequence goes on along the minus strand of VZSF01008518.1, from coordinate 278,150 downwards.
TTTTTTCCACTGTAAGTTTAGTTTCAGAAAGAAATAGCTCGATTATGACATCATGCCAGAGAAGACTGTCTTTTCACCACCTGAAGCACAGTTTAATCTGTCTAACGCCATAAGGATCATGCCTATTTTTAGTAAACATAATGCTAAATAACTTTCTTTGCTTTAATTTAGCTCATTGGACTAATCACCAGAGATACGAGGTCAAGGCACAGTTCCTTAGGAACTATGACTGTAGTAAATATTGACATTATTGGCATTTTTTTTCTAAAATAGAAAATATAATATTATTGATTCTGATCTCTCCCTGCTTTTACATGAATGTAAATGTAATTCCATGGCCTCACTAGAGTTTCTCCACTTTTACCCTAGCATAAGTAAGATCAGAAACAGACTCATTTATTCACCATTCTGAGGAAAATATCTGGCCTTTCATAATGGCAATTTATTTTTTAACCAGTATTTTTGTGACCAAACTTATTTCCTGAAATACTTAGGATCATACCAGGAAGTGCAAAGTGAAATCCTAAGACACAGTCATCACTAAGTTCCCAGAGCTAGAATCATATATAATAATCGTATAATTTCATTTTATTAATGTGAATAATTACTTGGATTTATTTTCTGTTATAAGGTTTTGACTAGTCAGACTCAAGATTGCCTAAATGTGTAAAGTCTGAAAAATGCAAGAATCAGATTTTGACACATTTCTTTCCCTTTATCAAAAATTCTTGTCATGAGGTGCTTTCATCTTAAGCTGTATTTTGGAGGTTTGCCCTACCTCAGCTATCTATCCTCCCTTTACTCTTGTCAATAATTAAAGTACTTTCCAAAGGCTCTATAGAGCACCTGCTCACAAGTCCTCCAATTTATCAAGGGGTGCCCACCACATAAATATAGGACAATGCGTACTTGCAAAAGATGCTCTGGGACTAGTAAGTAGGAGCGGGTACAGGGTAAAGGGACAGAAAGGGATAAGGTAGAGCCACAATAACGGAGCAGCTTGCTTTTAAATTTCTGTGAAGGTGTATCCTGGCATTCAAAGGGAGACATGGCTCCAGGAGCCCTACCTGTGGTCAGTATCAACACCATGTTTGGCACAAGTTGGTGGCACAGAGCTGAGTGCCACATTATTGCCACCAGAAGTAGGCACGCCGGTAGCACCTCTTTGTTTTCTGTTGCATAGAAGGCAGGACACAAGATGACAAAACCTGTGAGTTACGCATATGCAGAAGACTTGCCTATTGCCAGTCATATTGCAGGTCAGGTGAAGCATAAGGCAGCTTTTTTTGCCTAAAAAGCAAGCAAGAAAGTTGTGCTTTGATGGTCAATATAGTGACCAACTGTGCACCTAAGACAAGTGCTGAGAACATCCACGTTTGCTGGTAAAAGCTTATTCAGGTACCTGAAATGTTGGTGTTCCATATGTCTAGAGGGGCCACTGCTGTTGTGGTGATGGGCACCCTCTCAAAGGCTGTTTGGAGATCACTTGACTAAGCACCAAAGTCTTCTCTGGGACCCAATTCAACCCCTCCCCACATGTCCCCCCTTGACTACTTGGAGGAAGAAATTATGGGCCCCAGGCGACTCTGTTTTTTTAATAGCCAAGGAGTTAGACCACTCAGCCTTGTGGCAGGAAATTTGGTATTCTCAGACCCTACGTAACTGATACAGTTATTCGTACTTATTAAAAGAAGCTTGTTGTGATGAAATGACGGAGAAAGACTTATGATGAGCAGGAGTCTCCACCTCGAATTAAAAATGTCTCATTCTCTGTGTGCTGTATAAATCTGGCGTGTATTTTGGAAATACTTAATATGTGTCAGTTTCAGCTGAAGCTTATAATGTAAATAGGCATAAGAACATTTGGCAGATAACCCAAATTACAGCTTCGCCACTGCAATTTCATTAGAAAACAGATATATTTGAAAACTAATCTGCTAGGAGGTGCGGAACCAACTGACACTTGCCTTTAAGCTCTTACAATGCCTGAATTATAGAATTTATTATTATTATTATCTTAACATATTTAAATTAAAGTCAATCAAGTATGTATCTGAACTCTAGAAGGAATTATTATCACTGTGTCACAGCCTTGAAATCTGTTAATTATCTAGGAAGGATCCATTTGGAGACTTGCTGCACAGATAGATATGTACCATATGCCCGATCTGAAGACTTTCACCTGTCATTTAAAATAAGATTAGTCTCTTGAATATCAATATATGAGTGCGGGGTCATGAATCTGAATGAAATGATTCTAAGGCAAACTCATAATAAAATTAAATTCCAGTTTCTTTTTCTGGAGGCTAAAATGATAAACAGACTTTGCTGTCAGGTCTGATGTTTGATTCAATCAGTAATAAATAAACAGCCCCTATCACAAGAAGACTAACTGGCTGACAGCTCAGACCCTGCATCGGTCAACACCTGTGTGCAGAGTACACCTGTTTTCAAAACAGTTTGCAGAGGAAGTAGCTTATAGGACATGTGACAAAGAGGGATAGGGAATTAAAGTCTTGCAGGGATCTACAAGACACAGGGACATTAGCCACTGGGGGAAGACAGGAAAACATCTGCTCTATGGTGCAATGTAGGATATCCAGCAAGGTGAAATCCTGACTCCAGCCAAGTCAGCAGCAAAGCTCCCTTAGACTTTTAAAGGCCAAGATTTTCCCTTATCTGATTATGAGTATCTTTGAGCCCAGCTTTGTAAGATGATAAACGCCCAGAAGTAACGCTATTCACAGTGACTGCCAGAGTTATGACTGTTCCAGTTCAGGCATATCTGATACATTTCTTCATACCCTACAGCAGAGGAGATGCTCTGTACATGTGGGAACAGGTCCTTTGTAAACTAGCAGTAAAGCCTGTCTTCCTTATCAGGGTGTTGTTTAGGTATCCAGAGAGAGGAACAAAGCCTCAAAGGAAGGAAAATCCCCTGCACGCATTTCTTCCATCCACCCTCCTCTATACAGGAGCAGTGAAAGTTCTTTTTGTTACCTGCAGAAAGCAATTTTCCTGAGGACCTACATTTTGAATTTTCCTTTGACTAAGTGGAAAAGGAACCAACAGGACAATTTAAGTGGTTGGTTACTAGTCTCCTAATTAAAAATAAAAAATTAAAAAAAAATCATAGGACAGGGGCACAGTAAGGAACAAGGAAATAAAGCAGCCCAGCAAGGAATAACAAGCAATAAAATGTTCCTATTGATTTTGTAAAACAGTTCCAATTGTTCTTGGAACCTGATCCAGGGTCGATTGTGAGTTATGGGAAAGGGAAAAAGGACAAAGTCCTAGTAACAGATAGAAAACTGTCTCAAATATGATCTTTAAACCCTGGGAGGGAAGGGGGGAAAAAAAAAGCAAAAAAAAAAAAGCAAAGGATATTATGCAAACTGAGAAATCATGGTTTTTATTTAAAGGAGAAATAAGATGGGTCAATTTCAGTCATTGTTTACATCCCTGGATTAAGCCAGCAGGATTCTATAGATGTTAATTCAAAACCAGACAGAACCCACCTTCAAAATCCATTAATTTTTTTGACTGGTTTAAAAAATTTCCTAGTAATATTGTTATTTCCTGCTAACTCTCTCCTGAACAACTTCTGCAAGAAGATGTCCAAATGGGGTACATTTTTTCCCCGTTCCTACTCTTACATCTTTGTCCGCTCTTGTTCCCTGAGTGTCTGGTCTTATCTCTACTTGTTAAATCTTTTTAGCCCTATCTCATCTGGGGATTTATATCCACAAGCACAAAAGCTTTCACTTATAACAAGGTGTCTAACGTGGAATATTTATAAACACTGGAAGATCAGAGCTAGAACAGACCAGAAAGCAGTAGCAGAACCCGTTTTGACCAGTCATCAGCAAAACCTCTCTCCCAGTCACCGCTAGAGCAGCTTTCTACCTTTTTACCTCCTCCCTTAAAAAATTACCTCCAGTGACAGACCTTGCTAAAATCCTATAGTAAACTAGGTATCGCCCAAAGTAACTAGGCAATATCCATGTGTCCCCACATGGCTAATATGTCACTTGCCTGACAATTAGATGTTGATTCTATTACATTTCTGCCCAGGGTTGGCTAACGTGACCTGGTAATTCTGTGTTAAAAACACACGTCTCTGTCAGCAGCGACAGCCTTAGTGTTTTATGCTGCTCCCCATCACAGCAGCATCTGAGCACTCTCCTTGTCAAATCAGTCGCATTAGGAAAATAAATCTCCTGTGAACAACGCAGTTGCTGCCGCTTTTTTTTTCCTGCTTGCTTTGAAGTTTTGATAGCACATACTTTATATCTTTGCCAGCTTTCGGTGATGACTTGCATGTTTCTTGGGGCATAAAAAATAAGTCTTCATAGCCCAAGAATGCCCACAATAGTTCAAAGCAGCAGACCATACGCATCTTTGGAAATAGCCAAAGAAATTCTTCCAAGAACTTCTAAGATAAATGAAATAACCTTGCAGACACTGGTTTTTTTCTGAATTCCTCCCAGATAACAGGGATCCTAAAGCATTAGGGCGTGTATCTTTGATCTTTTTTAGCCATTACAATGTCACTAACGGGGTTCTATTATTCATAAAAATTACAAACCTTATTATGACTCCTTGGAAGCTCTTGGTTGCTACAAGAAAGGGCTAGACAGACCTGTTCAAATGGAAAGAAAATGAATTCTAAGCTCCACAGAAGCTTTCCAAAAGGATTTTGCTAAGGTTCAGGTACGGATCAAAATTTAATCTTAACTCTTTTAATAGACCTTAGTATATTGAATAGCGTAAGATAGCATTAGAAATAGTCTGAGATAACAATATCAGTACCAGCTCAGGAAAGCATGAGTAGCAATTGTAAACAGTGTGTGCCTAGTTTAGCTTTAGTCATAAGAAGTAAGATGTCTAGAAAGCATCAGCAGTGAGAACATTCAGATTTTTGAAGCTGAATGAGAGCTTTCAATGGGTGAAGGTCAGAAAGCAGCTCTGATGACTGTAAACAAAGGAGAGTTCTGTCCCCTCTGGCATTGAACCCTTCCGTATTCCTCATTAGATTCCCATCTACACAGGCCCTAAAACCTTCTTGAAATTCAAATGCTGAACTGAGGTTAAGTTAGGCACAATGCATCCTAAATATCATACACCTGCAGCAATTTCTAGAGTATTCTTCCTTTTTGTTTATTATTTACACTATTACAGATCCAATACATTCCATATTACTGTTATATATGCAAAAAACAATTAGCCTGCACTGCATTGCTCTTTATTTGCTTACTTAATCATGCATTTATTTTAATCTCTTATAAATATGGTTCATCTACAACCAGTTCCTTGAAGCGTCTTTGTTTCCAGTTGTATCTAGGGTTCAACACAAGCACTCTTGTACCAGTGCAACGCTTCGAGACTCTGGCTAACATGGCTTATTGAAAGAGATTTTATTTGTAGTAATGCTCTACAGTTAAAATCATTTTAATAAGTTAGAGAAGGAATACTAATTCTTCAGTCCTCCAAAACATGTTCACTGTGGCGATGGCACAGAAAAGTGATAAACAACCCAAGATTTAAGGGTCACCACATAAAGAGAAAAGAATACCTTGGTGTTTTGAGTAACTCTCAAATCAACTTTACTCCAAGACAGATATTAAGAAATAGGTACAGAAATAGATGCAGAAACAGTTATATAAAACAACTGTTGACTGTGGTTCAAATAGTTACAGACTGATTACCTGGTTTAAATTCAAATTTAAGGAAATAAAAGGGAGTAATGATTATATATGTCTCTACTTTAGATCCACTCAAAGGCATTTTTCTTCTTTGCTTCAAATATTGCTAAGCTACTCCCATGCACACTATTCTTAGGGTATAACTCTTATCTTTCACTCTCAGAAGAAAACCTTGTTGAAGGCAAAGAGTTGCGATGAGGTCATATTCAAACTCAAACCTTTTACCCCACCATAGATACCTGTCATCTGCAATTTAATTAGAGTGATAATTTTGACACTTCTCCTGAAGGGTTATTGGGCCTCCCCATCTATCTTTGAGACTTATTAAGGTCCCTTTCAGATAGTAAGGTGGAATCATCTCCCTGTAAACAGAAACTTGCTAAGAACTATTGCTGTATTTAATATAAACAAGTCATTAACCCTCTGGGGAGACAATGTTCCCTCTTCCCCTCTGTTCAAAGAATTCAGCTCTCAGTATATATATTCCTTACAAATAAAAGTCTGTATGTCATGTAAACATCTAAGCTGACAGTTGTATTTTATACAAGCATATAAATTACGGTGTGAGGTCGCTCATTACTCATTGTTGATTGAGGGTGGAAATAATACTAGACAAAGAACTATTAGGAGATAGTAGGCTTGAAGGTTTCTTTAATCAGGACTTTGGAGAATATCATGCTGTACTTCACATTCTCCTCTGCCCAGCAATCATGGCTATGACGATGAGCCCTTCTTTTGTTCCAGACTTAGAAATTGTTCTTTATTATATATTTTCTAAGTGCAGGTCAGTCAGTAACAAGTAAAGCCCACGAGCTCCCACAGCAGAGTTGCTTCTTTGTTAAAGTTGGATCGCAGGAAAGGCTGAGCTGTTCCAAGATGGCACCAGTTCTCAATTTATATGATCAAAGCTGAAAACACAGCTGTCACCTTGATGTCCTTGTGTTGCCACTGTAAAAATTTGTACTTATATCAGTGGTCAGAGGTTCTGCTTCATCTGTTGCTGCACATTACCCAGTTGTGTTCACTGCAGCCTTTACTGAAAACAAGAACTAAATCCACGTAACTCAGTCATTCGTTTTCTCTAATGGCAACCTGTAAAACACTTTGTCGCTCCCCTGTCCCCAGACACAAAAAAGGGTTCCCTTCTGTGCAAACTCACCTGGCTCACAGCTGCAGCTCAGCGCCTCCCAGCTCTGCCGATTGAAAGGGCTGTAGGGCTGCTTCGGGCTGCCTTGGGCTCTGCTCTGATCACAATCACCTGGAGGATCAGAGGGATTTTTATTTTCTTTTTTTTGAAGAGGGATTTTGATCATTTCAGTGATCCAGTTCGTAACGCATCCCTACAAATAGTTGTATCAGCACAGCTGAGAAAGTAGTAGGAAAAACATGGCAGAGAGTGGGAACAGGTAGAGGAATAGGAAAAAAAATCAGAACCTCTTAAACTGCCTTTGCTGATGGGAAAAATGTGACTGGGATGAAGTCTTCAGGGTATGGCTTTGTTCAGCAGGATGAGCCAAATAGCTGTTTTGCTGCAGGAAAAAGAGAAAGCCTGCACTCCCTCGCCGTGTGCGGATACCCACACACATCACTTAGCTTGTGCCAGCTGTGCTGTTTGTCCACTAGCAGGGAGGGACAACCAAGAAGTTTAGTGAATTCAGTTCACTAAAATTTTACTTAAACTCAGTAAAACAAAATAAGTAGGGTCCTTGTGTTTGGGTTTGTTGTGGTTTTGGGTTTTTTTCAGCTGAGGGAGTTAGCTTAAAGAGGAAGAGAAGGGAATTATGTTTATGAGTGGGAAAAGAAATGAGATGTGGGAAAGAGGGCAGGAAAAGCAAGAAGTGGAGAAGAAAAAAGGTGAAATGAGGTCTGCCCCTTCAGGGGTAGTAGTTAGTCATTTGGCTCAGCTGCGTCAGGAAAAATTGCCATTTCTCTTTGAAAAAATAGCAGCACTAATGAGAAGATGACCATTGCAACCAATAAAACGTATTCACGTGCAGTCAGGCTTCTTGTTATGAAGACAGAAATGGAGCATTATTACTAAGCAAAACTCCTCTGCGTGATGTTATTTTCACAGACATGTGTGTCCACCCTGCTGTCACTACAGCAGGTGGAGGTGAGCGGCTGCACCCCAACCTGGCCAGGCTGAACTTTGGAGCCGGGCATGCGACAAAGCTGTAACTGTGTCCATTGTCTGACATAATTTTTAAATCTCTCTGAGAGGCAACTTTCTCCCATTGAGCCATCCTTCAAGGACTCATCTTCCTTCCAAAACTTCCCAGCATATGACCCGCATTGCCTTCAACTGCTCCTAACCTTCATTTAAGCCAGCATATTTGTTGCATGTGTCTCTGAAGCGAGAGCAAATAGCAGGATGCCATTGCCGGAAATCACTGCAATGCTGCTGCTCAGACAGGTTTTGTCTCCTTTGCATTACCTCCACAATTCGAAATAAGTATAGACCAGCCTTTTTCCATTGCAATAGTAACAGCCTTGCATAGGACAAAGGAGTAAGAAGCCTGAAATCACTGGCTTCTCACTGATAAGATGATACGATGTTATCATTGATAAGTTACTAAAATTCCTGTCTGACCATACCTGCCATTATATGAAAACACAGCTCTTTCTGATTTTTGCTCTTTTCATAGAAGAGAGTTTTTTATTTTTCATTGGCATGCTCCATTTTTGTAGTCTGTTGCATTGGAGTTAACCCCTGATGGAGCAAACAATAGTCAAACGCACATTAATTTAGCAGGGCGTTGAGAAATGCAAAACACGTGACAGAGTCCAGGCGGCCTGAGATATGAAACAGAAGCTTTGTTTCCACAAAGAAGCAAGGTAAACAGCAGCAGGGCCAGCATATGACTGACTGTGTCCTTTAGTATGACTGTGCAAAATAGCTTTACCTGTTGGCAAAATTGCGCATGGGTCTGGAGTTCCTCTCCTACAGCTTATTAATGATAAATCCAGGAGTCATTCCCTAAAGCACTGCCTCATGCTGCCATTGGGCTCGATTCTGAGAGCATCACCTAATTTTCTACTGACCTCTTTGAACTTTGGGTGCTCAGCACTTTTCTGAGCTGGATAATGTTCAATGGTTTTAGTGCAAACAAGTTTGTCTTCTGGTGGGTGGTGGTGGTTGTTCTTGTTGTTGTTGTTGTTATTATTATTATTATGCATCATATAAAAAGTATTTTCTCCCTGGAAAAAGTAAACAACCCCCAATAATTTCCTCTGTTAGGAAAAACTTCCTCATTTTCTTTCCTTTGTCAGCACGCACCTGACTGCTGCTGTGGCTGACACTGATAGCCTTTGCTCTGTTTACTTTAAAGAATAAGCCACTGCTGTTTGATTTAGTCTTTCATTTTTAATGCATAAGCCCTCTCTTGATCCTGCATTCCAGAGAAAAGAAACCAGAGTTCCTTTAAATATCATGCGGGGTGCCTCCGAAGCCAGAGTTGTAGATGTAAATCTCCCTAGCAAATTTGTATAACTGAGATTTATAGGGGGGAAAAAACCTAAAAACAATTCCAAAAGTGAGCACTAAGTTCCCCTGGCAGCATTAATGTGACAGGTGTAGCTCAGCCCAGCCAGTCACTTTTCACTTAACTGTCAGTACACTTGCTTAATGCTTTTAGCTGCATTGCACCAGTATAGCTTTTTATTCTAAAGGTCAGCCACCCACACTAAAGTTCAAAAAGACATTTAATGCAAACAAAAAATTAAATCAAAGGTGGCTTTCACCAGACCTGACTTGAACTAGCGAGGCAAGATGAGGTTCATTAATGCACAGGTTCCAAATTTTAAAGAAAAAATTCTTGGCAGGGCCATATGAATTGCAAAATGAGTAAGATACAAAGAGCTGTGTTCTTCCTTATGCTTGTATCTGTTCAAAGTACTCCGGCTATCAGAGTTACACAAGGAGGATTTGTGTATTTGTATATGGAAAGAAAAAACACTGAAGAATGGCACTTAACATTTCATTCTGGAGAAATGATGGAGAAATAATTTCCTCAGAGTCTTCTCTGAGGAAACTCAGTGCAGTCGATGAGGGTGGCCAGAAACTGGTTTTAAGTTACTGATTCTGAACCCTAAATCCCAGGTCCCCCATCTTGAAGACACTCTCCAGGGCATCATACTGGATGAACCTAATGAAGCTGTGATGGCCACTTCGGCACTTAATATCAAGAGAGTGATGATCAATCCAGAGCCTTGCTATCCGAGGCTGCCAGATCCTTCCCCCATATCACTGGCAGAGGCAGAAAATGAGCTGCAATGACCAAGTTAGACGTCAGCAGAAGACATCTTTGTATGGCTCACATAAAGCCAGCCTAGAAGGAAAAAATAGCCCTTCCCCTTCTCTTTTCTTTCATTTCTCATTCCAGGAAGGAGGTGGTAGAGGAAACATGACAGCGCTTCCCAAAACCTGGGGATCCTGCTGGGCAGGAATATTCCTTCTCTAGCCAAATTGTCTGGTTCTTATGCTGCCAGGTGAACAAAGCAGCAACCACATCCAAGAGGACTGGAAACAGGGTAACAAATGTGAAATTAAATAGTTTTCTGATTTGATTTGGTTTGGTTTGGTTTTGCACAGGACCAAAATACAGCAACAGCTGCTCGAGACATAAACACAGTCCTCTTTAGCATGGAAACCACTTACACAAATTGAATTGGCTGATCCTCAGCAAGGGAAAAGAAGATGTTTATATAAATCCTGCACTTCATCCCAGACAAGAACACAGTGACATCTTAATCCAAATGACACCGGGCCTGATCTTTCAGACGTTTTGTGTGAAGACTTTCTGATGAATTCCCTGTGTCAGAAACAGGCTACTCATCTATTTCTAAGTACGTTCATCTGATGCAAATATTTACAGTTCTTCACTGGGCAGTTCCAGTCCTTGGGCCTCTTAACTGATTTCATGATCCCCTGCCTGCACGGCCGTGCTGGAAACACCTCTAGGGATCTACAGTGATCCCTGACACATATCTGACTATGCTAAGATAAAAGGAACAGATTTTCAGGTGGACTTTAAAGTTTATGCAGTCATTTGTGATTCCAGAAAGCAGGCATTGCAAACTATCCTTCCAAAGAAGAGAAGAACAGTCTGAACAAACCTGAATATCTAACTCAACCACTCCATGGAGAGCTGGACTGTCTCAGGAGTCACTATATCTGATCTTCAAACCTTTTGGGCCCTTTTGTATACCACAAAGAAGGAAAACCAACCAAACAAAAATTCAACAGATTTTTTTTTTCTCTTCATTTTCATGTAATTTTTTTGTTTAGAATCAGGCTTAGTGGGCACTGTCTTTTTTTTTTTTCTGGGGGAAAATAAGAGTTCAGCTGCACTTTGCTTAATTTTTCACATTTTGTGAGAATGAATTAAAAAAAAAAAAATCCAGTTGGAAGTTTGGCTTTGAGGAGTTTATTGGGGTTTTTTTCGTGTGGAATGTCGAATGACCTGAAATTTTGCTGTCCACTGAAAAGCCATATCAAGTGAAGAGCGACTTTTAGCGCAAAACTTTCCTCAGTTCCCTTTCGAATGCAAATCTGCGGAAGGTTTATACAAAAATTCTGCGCATATCAAGGCACATTCATACTTCTGCACCTCCTTCAATAAGGCTATTGCAGAGACTTAACTTGAAGTGTTTGTTCAAGTGTTTTGCTGCAGAGGAGCCCCTGAGACCTTGATGGCAGGAGGCATTGTTGTGGTGATTTCAGACCTCGAGGCAGGAAGCAAATTGCACATGTGGCATCTTGCGAAGGACAGAAAATAACACAGGCTTTTTATGAAAATATAAAAGCGGGCTTTTCCTTGGATTCTAAATGGACAAATTAGTGGTCATCGGCAAAGGCAAGGAGAGAACAAGAAAAATGATAGAGAAAGCGAATAACAGAAGAATGAATGTCTTTCTCCCTACAGGCTTTACTGAAATGCTTTCAAACAATTGCCTTCGGATCAAGAATTCCTGAATGATTTTGCAAAACAAAGTAGAACTGCAAATGAAAACAACACTCTGACAATCAAAGGAGATGTTTCCCAACTCAAATATAGTAAAACAAAAGGTCGGGGTGGGGGGTAGGGGTGGGAGCAGGGGGAATGTGTGACTCTATAAAAGTAAAGAAATAGAAAGAGGTTTGGGGCGGAGGGGGGGGGTGGCTGGAAATGGCTGTAAAGGTGGGTAAGCACTTTTATTTCCCGACGTTTTAGTGGTACATTTATATTCGCAACGTTTCACAACCCTAACATTGACTGGTGCGGTTTGTATGAGAATTTGTGTTTTCATTAACTGGTGTGGTTTGTAAGAGAATTTGTGTTTTCATCCCACTGCCGCTATTTTGCATATCAATAAAGGTGTTTTCCCCCAATCTAAGACATCCATTCGCTCATCGTATTGAAGAAAGCCAGAGGACCAACCCAATCTCTCATTGCTGTACAGCCCACCTAGAGCCCTCTACAGAAACTCAAGACCCTTTGCCATGCCTTCAAAGGTACCCAGGTATCTCCTGCACGCACCGAAGATGCCTGCGCTTCCGCTGAGCTGCACTGGGCTACCCTCCCCTAACCTTACCCAGCCCCGTAAAACCCATAGTCCATCCCGACACGTCGGGCATCTGGATTGGGTTTTCATTTGGGATTTCTGAGGGAGCGATTGTGCAATGTTTGGAAGGCCTCCATTTTTGTGCCGAATTGTGCATATTTCCACTGAAGACTGGCCATCCTGGACCTTGCCTCGTACACGGTCACCTCCTCACTTGGAGGCACTGTGCAAACAGCTCTAGTCTAACGGTGTGGGGCAAAAGCTGTGCTTACCCGCGCACACACGCCGCTAGTAAAGCCAGCGAGTGCCCGAATCATAATAATCCAAATAACTGACAAAATGCCTTTTACTGCGGACCCTTACATTTACCTCATGTTCCTTTTGGAGTGGAAGACTGTGGGAAGAACCGCTCAGAGAAGGGCAGAGGCCAGAGCTCCTTTCAGAAGGGCAGTCACTTCTGCTGCTCCCCGGTTGTCTCCTGCCCACCCTACACACGCAAGCACACCACGCAGTCGGCTTCGCACTGGGAAATGCCCAAGGCCCCAGCAGTCATCGCTGCAGGGCACTGTTGATTCATGGGGACAGTGAAGGTTCCAAAATATGTGCCAAAATGTATGTGCTGGTCTGTAATATCTCAGTTTGCAGTGCGAGAAAATGCAGTGCAGCCTGACCTAGGGTAGAAAAGACTTGCTGCAGTCAAACATTATTATACAAACATCCACAAAAACAATAAAAAAGAGATATATTTTTTGCCTGTATTCCAGGAACCCGACTGAATAAGCAATGGATGTTGCTTACCGTAGGCTGGAGAAAATTCTCTGCCAGAATAGGATTTTATTCATGGCTTAACTACATTAATTCAAGAGATCCAGACCTGGCACTCAGAGACTTTAGTTCCACAAACACTTTGGTCCGGCACTGAGGCCAAAAGAAGCAGTCCCATTCTCCATCACCACCTTTTTTTCTTTTTTTTTTTCTGACTCAACATTGCCCTCTCCCTTGTTCTGGCATCAGAATGTGCGTGCCGTGCCGACGCAGCAGACCAGGGCGGGGAACAGACCCACATTACAGCTAGCCAAGCCCCTTTTCCTGGCATGGCTTTCTCCTCAGTGGGTTTCCCTGCCCAGCGCACGGTGCAGCCGCGTGAAACCTGGCTGTGGCACCAAGGATGGCATGGCATAGGGTCAAGGGGGAAATACACACAAGGGCGAGGAGAAAGCTGGACTCCTTATTCCAGCGGCAGTCGTGCCTGCAAGCTTAACTTGGCTGCAAATGCCTCTGTGGGGTCAGAGCCATTCTTTCTTGCTGCAGCCCCCAAATTCACTGACCTGTTTGGGAAGCGCATCCTCCACAGTGCCTTGCTGTAAACAAGTAAGAGGGTGTTACTTATACAGGGTATTTATTAAAGTGACTGCGTACAGCTTCCACAAAATATACAGAACGTGCAGGGTATGCAGCGCACACAGGTTTATAAATGGCTTTATGCTAATGCTGAATATCCAAATCTGGAACTCAAAAGGCTGCATTTTACAAACGCTGGCATAACAAGGTGTGATCAGAATGGGAAACGGACCTAGGTTACGACTGATCATTCAGTTCTCCCATAATCTATGGCTACCAATAGATACAGCAGAGGCGCTGTTGAAAGAGGCCTAGTGAAAAATACGTGCCAGAATAATTAATCTGACTTTAATAAACAGTTTAAATAAAGAATATATGTTTTTCTCAGCTAAGTTCTGGGTAGTCTTTAATAAGGGGGGGGGAAAACAATATTTTTCTGGGACCAAAAAGCAGCAGTTCGGCTGCTGGCAAGCGTTCGTGTAGAGTACACGGAAGAAGAGTGAGGCATTAGGCTGTGCTATTTTAAAAGGCTGCTTTCATTGACTGGAACTTTGTTCAGCGGACTGCAGCGCATTAACACTAGGACAGTATTTGACTTTTTTTTACAGTTCGTAGAACTTTCATATTTCCTCGTACCAGTCAGACTAAATATTAAATATTTCCTCTATGACACCGATTGTTCCAATTGTTCTTCTGTGCTTCCTCCCCCGCCCACGCTGAACTGGTCTGTTGACAACCTACTAGGTGAGCATACACTTAGGTTTACACATTGCCATTTGAATATTTTGTGATACCAAATGCCATGTTGCAGGTGGCTCTGGGTGAGAACGAGAGTTTGGTTTCTCCTTATTAACACTTCTGTTTTCCAGACAATGTGGCTTTCCTGGCAGATTTCACTCCAGAGTAGAGACTGCGTGGAAGTAACACCATGAGACCTCCACTTCCAGCGCTTTCTCTTCTTCTTCTTCCTGTCTCCTCTTTTCTCCCCACACCTCTTCCTTTGTCTCTCTCAGCCCGTGGCTCTCTTCCAACCTGGCCTTCTGCTTTTCTCCTTCTTCTAGAAACACCTCAGTCCCACTAGTCCCTCTGTCCCTGCAGCCCTGGTGCCCATCAAGACTCACCCACAACACCCTCCTGGAGAGTGGACCAGTGACAAGGCTGTTGGGGGACAAGCAAGGGCACCCACTTCCACTCGGTCCCCATCATGCTGATGAAGCAGAGGACTGTGCAGGATACATCTTATGGATTCAAAGGTGTAAGATGGAAGGGGATAATGGTGGGGAGAGAGGCACGGAAGGTGGGCCACCTGGCTAGCACACCACTGAGCAGCAGACTGGTTGCAAAGTTGCAAAGACTACACAAGCATCAGCACCTAATAATTTCAATACTACTTGATACCATGCATGTTCAAAGCTGCAGCATGCTGCCTAACACTTCTGCAAATAGGGGAGGGAGGAAGAATTGTTGCTATTGTTTAGGATTTTTACTGTTTTCTATTTTCCCTTGTAGTGAGCAAGTAGGGTGGTTACTGTACAACATAAGGCTGACTACTAACTGACAAGTAGGCACACTAAATCTGCTTCTTGTCCCCTCAGGCAGTGGTCCCTAACTCTTGGCTCAGAGACAACATGTTGAGCACCAGATTCCTCAGCATTACTTGCAGGCATCAGGGAAAGGGGAGTACAGGAGCAGACATCACTTGCGGTGCATTGCTTCTTCTGTACATTACCCCAGGCTAGTGGAAATTGGGGTTCTCTGCTTGGGATTAGACATTGGACAAAAGGCATCAGAAAGATAACAGAAGATGAAAGAGGAGATGGGTGATCATAAATATCATAAGGCTCAGTACCTGAAAGCTCATCTTTTCACTGCAGCAAGCCCCAAAAAGAAGACTAGGCAATTCTTCCTTTTCAGTGCCTTCCACAAAGGTTCATGAGAAGGGAGACATCATCTCTGCACTAGTTACAGGCTCCTGGTGCCACATTGCATTTCATGGAGTAGCTAGAAAAGCCGCATCTTTGTTTGTAACAAAAAAACGCCGCCCAACCAACCAAAACAAGTCTGGAAACATAACAGAGTAATTCAGATCACACAGAGGTATTCATCTGCTTTGGGATGATTGTTTTCTTCGGTTTATAAAGAATTATTTAAAACATTCTGGAATTTGGGCTGTATCCACACAACTATTTATGTTTTAAGTTTGAGCAGAAAATAAAATTATCCATGAAATATTAATTAGGTTGCAGTATACTGCTGCTCCATAGCCCCTGATATGGCAAATTCCCACTGACCAGCTCTGAAGGTATTTCTCTCCTATATTCAAGTATAATAATGATGATGGAAACGGGCTACCCATTCCTGTGGCATAAAGAGCAGCAGCAGTAATACCTGTTCAGCAGAAGTGAAGGGCTGTCCAAGCAAAGAAGACAGATACACAAGTTAGCCTCACAGATAAAATAATCCTAGTCAGCCAGACTTGAAGTGAAACACACATTTATGGGCAGTATTGCGAGCATGCATGTGCCTGATGCTCCCCAGATGGGGATTATAAAGGTTACACACAGAGGAGTTAATCCTCTTCACTGCACAACCCGATTGTGGCTAAGAGAGAGATGATCTATCTTAAGGCATCTTATCTTTGAACCTCTACTCTGCATTCAGGAACGCTCCCCAGGCAGGGCTAACAGTCTCGTATAGATCCCCTACATGGAAGAGGAGGAGAAATACCTTTAGTGGCCTCTTGCAGCTATCTCAGTTGGGTCAATGGCTCTCTTCTCAAGTGTAATGGGCTCCCTCAGGTTCACCCCAGTACACTGATGATGTGCTCTCCTTCCTACCGAGTAACTTTTTAATACCCCGCAAGCTCCATGCGTCTCTTGGTTGTGCTGCGAGCTGAGCACCTGCAGCAGCACAGCTTGCCTTGCAAGTTGCCAAGGCTACCCTGAAAACTCTTCCCTCCTTCTCCCTGCTTCGTGCATCCTTTTCTTGGTACACAAATGTCAGCAGTTGTAACCTACTGTAGGGAAGCATCTGCCAGCAATGGCTGTCACAAAGGAGGAGGCTCTTACCGAAGATACTCTGCCAGCAGCGTTATGCAGACTCCCCTTCTCAATTCGCATTTTCTTGGCACCTACACCCTTCTCTGACTGACTTTTAAACGGGCAAAGAGTCAACCCAACAGATGGGCTGGGTGGCAGGCAACCAAGATGCTATGAATGTACATTGTCTGGGTGTGGAGAGTCAAATTGCCAGTCAGGAATATCCAAGTAGCTGCCCGTCACACAGCTATGTGACGACAGTGCAGAGATATGCCATGAATAGCCAACTTTGAACGTCTTCCGTAACACCAGCACTCATAGCCAGAAAAAGTACAGTAAAGAGGTGTTGCAGCTGACCATACTTGGGAGGAATCCAGGAAGGAATTGCAATGGAGAGGTGAGACCAGCGGAAGAGTGACTTTCCTCTCAGGAAGAGACTGTCACCATCTCCCATCATGATAACTTCCGGCATCACAGGAGAAGATTTTTATACAGGGCAAGGCAAGCAGCAGAGAAAGTTTATCTTTTGTCTCTCAGGAGCCCTTTAAAGTTAGTGCATTTTCTGCTAAACGGCTCAATAAGCTTTGGATGGTATGTGGTGGCCTCTGCATGCATGGTGTGAGCAGACTAGCCTAGCAAGTCTAGTTACCAAGGAAACAGGTTTTAAACTTGAAACATAGGTAGTCAGGATGACAAAGAGATCTTAGACTTTTTTTGGAACATGGATCTCTTCTGACGAGGGAATGTGGAAGCTGGCTTTCAAAATCCTCCTTGCTGTGGTCACGGGACCGGGAGAAAATGTTGCCGACCCTGACTCACTGATCTAGCAGAAGAGGAAACAGAATATATAACAAAAGATCATTATGCAGCATCGCCTAATGCTTTACCTTAAAAGAAAGCAAATGGGGGTGTTAATTACGCAAGGAGTTCCTTTATTTGAGGGAGCCGATCAATCACATTTTTCCTGTTCTGAAATCAGAAGATTTTTCTCAGCATAAATCTTTTAAGCTTCAGTGCTATGGCTTTACAGGAAGAGGAAATTGATCTCAGCCATTGCCTGACAGAGCGGCACTGAACGTAAAGTGTCTTTCTTCCAGAATGTATTCATTAGTTCCTCCTCTCATTCTGACCTTGAAGGCATTTGATTAAATGATTAAAATAATTTCATCCCAAACTGGCAGTTTGTAGGACAAACTTAATTAAGCTCCATGACTGAGGAATGGAAAAGCATGTGCTGCGCTTCTTGCTGTGTACGAACTCCGATGCTTAAATAACCACGGGACGGCCGTCCTAAGCCCTTGCAATACGTTGGGCATCTGGCCTCCCTGGTTGCCCTCCACCGGAGGGGCTCTCCGAGCCCAGGCAGCCAGAGGTTACTGCTCGCTGCCCGCCACGCTGCCCCAGCCACCGCTGCCTTCCCTAAAAACAGCAACTCCGCCTGCACGGTGAGCAGAATCACTCCTTAGCGTCTTCCCATCTCACAGCCCCTCCGGAATACACAAACTGGCCAGGGACAGCTTGAAAAATTGTTTGGTGCATGTCACAAAAAGGGAAGGAATTCAGCAAATTTTGTTGTCACCATTTAAAAACACAACCCTCCTCCCCCCCCAAGTTACACCCTCTGTAGGATAGTGCAGTGAAAGTCGTGAAATTATTACTTTCTCACCACTTTGATCAGCCCTGCCTGCACCATCGGAAACCTGAACCTGATTTCTCTGCTAAAACAGTGCTACTGCTTTTGGCAGCAGTGTAATATTAATGCAGACTGAGATCTTCAGCATTGTTTCTTTTCAATTTCTCAGGTTATCTTATCCTGGCAATTTAGAGAAACAGGGCTTCCCTTGCTAAGGTTCACACTGCATCTAGCCCTTTTGCAGGGCCATCGGTGCAAGCAGTGGTGGATACATCACATAAACACACCCGTTTAAACAAGAGTGAGAAAATTACAGTGGGCCTTAATACGGTGCTCGGTCATAACTAAGCAATTCTATTGATTTCAGTGGGGCTGCATAAAAATCACTGTTAGCAAAACTTGGCTTTGAAACTTAAAAAAAAAAAAAAAGAAATCCTTAAACCACAAACAGTATGTGGTTCATTTTGCAAACAATTACTTAACTCACCAATATCAATGATAAAAACAAACCTCCCCCATTCCCCAGCCAAAAAAAAAAAAAAAAAAGAAAGAAAGAAAAAAAGGACTAGGAAAGCAAAATTGCCTACGCAGGGTAAACGGCACACAAATAAACTAGAACAGGAAAAACATACTAATGAATCTTCATTCAAGAGGTAAACAAGGTGCTGGCTTCTCGCCAGGGAGGCATGCATCGAAATCAAGCAGGGGATCCCAGAAAGGGCAGCAGAGCCGCCGACAAAGCCTCTTCAGCGCGGTAAATGAGGCAGACACAATCTGAGCGATGGCTGTGCCACACACACCCCCACGCACACCCCCACACACCCCCACACACACGGTGCAGGGGCGAGCGGAGGGGCGAGTGGCCAGCCTCAGCGCAGGGGCCGGGCTCCTCCAGCAGCCGCCTCGGAGAAGGCGCTGAAAGACCTCCAGGGTCCGGGATGGGGGACCCTCTCAGAGGGGAGAGCACAACGGCGGAAAGAACCGGCCGAGGCTGAGCCTGACGGATTGTGACATTCCCCACTGGTGGCGGCTGGTTGGAGCAGGAGCAGCTTGAGGGGAGCCTGGCGGACGAGGCGTCCATCCCATCAGCTCTCCCCATCCCAGCGGCCAGGGAAGCCAGGGTCCATTCCTACACTGCTTCCGTACCCACCACCATCAAGGCTGCAGGGTTTCGTGTACAATGGTGCACGCCGCTCTGTGCTTACATGGAGGTTTTTATTCGTCCCCTTGAAAGGCTCCTGAAAAACCTGAAACGCAGAAGGAAATACAAACAGTCTCACTTGTCTTTTCTTGGAGCCAGTCATCTTCCAGAGCCACCGTGCAGATTAGTGCAGCGAGACAGGGGTTCAAAAACAGCTAAGCATAGCCCTCGCCCCGCGCCTCCACCACACAGATGAACGTGACCATTTAAATGGATGCCCTGAGAGAGGCGCACAGCCGGCAGGTCACGCTCTGAGGCAGGAAGATGAGGTCTTCGGTGGCCGACAAAAGTTGGAAGTCCATTGGAAATTTCTGTTTGCATGCAGGGGACAATAGATTTTCGCCTCCTGGATCTTCCGTACTAGAGGACAAGTGGAATAGTCACCCACTCATTAGCAAAACAAAACAAACAAACAACATCTGCCAAATACATGTCAATTGGTGCGCTGACATCTGTCAAGCTATATTTGAATGCACACAAAACACGAGACTTCTTGTGTAGTATCAAGTATAATTAGGCCTTTATAACAGCATCCATTGATAAAAACAGAACGCTGCTTCTGCAGAAGAGGAGAACTGGAGCATTTAGCTGAACAGCGTGGGAGAACTTCACCCACAGATGTTCCACCTCACACACCAAGAAGGTACACCGCCGCTTTACACATTGAATCAGTGTAATCAGACAATCGCAGTGTAAAAGGACAAAATTGCTGGAGCTTATAATTTGTAGCAGGACCAGCAGTTCAATGGCTGGAGAGTCTAAGAGCAAGTCCAAACATAAACGAGACCATGTCTGACCATGACAGCTGGATGTTTCTCCTAATCTGCATGCCTGTAAATGAAGAGGGAAGATCACAGATATGACCCGGCAACAGAGTTCTCCAGGTACATCACAAAACAAGTGTGGTTGTTACATAACAAAAGAGAAGGTTTCCAAAATGAAAATGATGCTGCCTTGGATTTCTCTGCAGTACCGATTTTCTGGTTTGGAAGGCATCGGACTACAGCTGCTCAATTAGAAATTTCATTTTCTTTATTTCTGTAGAGCAGAAAAATCCTGAGATCTGTTACCTTCTGAGAAACACAAAGTCAATAAAGTAATGAAATGTTTATATTGACCAAGTATTTCCTGTGAAATAGTAAAAACATTATTTGATTAAAATAATATAGAATTCAGCAGTGGGATACTAATCATTCTGCATCAAAGGCAGAGAAGGAAAATACTATTCCTCTTTTGTCAAGTCTGTTACTAAGAAAAGACTCTACTTGAAGTAGAAACACTTCAATATTTGTTTTTTAGATAAATAAGATTAAATTTTAACCTTTACTCTTCTGAAACCCTTAGAGAAACATTCATTTATCTGCAGCTGAAATTAATATTGGATTGCTTTATTGATTCATTGGCTAAAGGCACAGACTAGCCATGGAAATTCCTCTCTGCTTGCATTGACACACTGAACAGGAACAAAAATAAATGTCATTTAAAAGCAGTTTAGCCTTGAGAAAATGGGCACTCTTTGTGAGGTCTGGCATTCTAGCAAAAAAAAAAAAAGTTCTTTGCATATCCCACTTAAGATTCAAGATATTTATATGAAACAGCTTGATACACATGATAAATAACTGACTATGATTACATTTCTTGAAGTATTGCTTAAAGGCAATTTTATACCACAACACAGAAGAGCCTTCAGAGGACGTAAGGTTTTTTTAAAAAAAAAAGAATCAAAAATATATAAACAACCTCCCAA
The DNA here is from genome assembly GCA_013398295.1 of Chionis minor. NCBI lineage: Eukaryota > Metazoa > Chordata > Aves > Charadriiformes > Chionidae > Chionis > Chionis minor. The sequence goes on along the minus strand of VZSF01008518.1, from coordinate 256,942 downwards.
ACAACACTGAGTCAGAGCTTCAGTTGCAGTAAATCACCATGAACACAACAGTGGCATATTCCTAAGCTGTGGCCACTGAGACCGGGGCCTGGGGTTTATCTTTGTGCACCAGCTTGTGATATTTAGACTGCAAATTGGCAGCAGTAAAAGGGTACTGGGTGGGTACGTTGTAGGTGATCCGGGTGATCCTGCTAAGGGCGAGCTCGGTGTGAATTTACTCCCCAGTCTCCGTGTTTATACCCTGATCCCATGGCAAGTGCAAGATGATTTGAGGTAAACACTGCTCCGCAGGGAAGGACTAAACACCTCTAAGTTACCTCTGGGTCAGATTAAGTAAAATGATAAATATGACGGTGTAGTTGCTGAATCTCTGATACGAAATGATACTGCCTGCAACTGTCGGAGAAGTCAATCACGGTGCTGCTTTGGTTTTTTTTTTGGATTCATCGTGTTGAATGAGGAGTTTCATCTGCAGCTGGATAAGGGCACTCTTGAGCAAATGATCTGAGTTTTAATTGAGAGCAATCAGTCTCACCAGTTCCTTTCTCTTCAACATCTGCTTCAGGTCAATTGCCAGTAAAAAGCCAACATTACAGACATTATCATATGTTTTTTCCCAGGAGTAACTGCTCTGTCAAATAGGGTCATAATGTGTTGTAGCACCACAAATTTAGACTATACCTTTGAGCCCTCACAGGGGATGCCTGGGAGACCTTTCTGCAGTCACTTAGCGTAGAAATTTGTCCCGAAAGCCACTGTGCCTGGGTGAAAGGAAATTTTTCAAAGGAATTAGGAGGATTAGGACATGAATGAGCTCTATAGTTTTAACGTCACGTCTCACACAAAAATATACTGGTTTATACATCCCTTTATACACAAGTTTCATCATCCAATCTGGTATTTTGAATTAAGGGTAGACTTCAATTCACTTTCTTTGGGAAAATCTAAGTCATATTACAAGATCTAAGTCTGGACCCTCTTGTTTGGGCAAAATTTCCACATCGGAGTCTGTCTGAGGTAGAACAGTAGGCCTGGATTTTCACCTCTGCAATACAGCTTACTCAGGCTAATGAATGAATGGGGAAGTAATAACTGTATTGTTGGATACACCCACATTTTCACACGGGATCCTTACTTAATGAGAAGTAAAACTATTTTTAGGAGTGGTACCAAAAATTTGAAAGGCTGAGACAGAATAATATGTTAATGTTTAATTCCCATCAAAATGCAGGAGTTCAATCTGACTGGTCTTTCTGCAGCAAGCATGTTTCCAAGTAAGGAAATCCTGTTCCTTTATCTAGACCCCCTCGTATTCATATTAATGGCTGTTTCAAGGTGTGTCTAATGCCATTCTCTGCCTCCTCTGTTTACAATATGTAAACATAGCCTGATGTTTATATCCGCTTCCTTGTGCAACAGCTAGTATTTTGGCAGTAGTGCTCCTCACCTTCTAGACATACCTTCTACATGCAGTTTAGTGCTTTACTGATGCGTTTTTACGATTGTGGTTTTTACTCACTGTAAGCAGAGGGGGAAAAAGAAGATGCAAAGAGGCCCTGTAAAGAAATACTGAGGATCAAGCAGACTTTTCAAAAACTTTTGGCAGCCACATGTTCAACACATGACACTCTGTTGCCTAATAGTACGAAAAAATTTATGAGGCCATGGCTCATATGAAGCAATGTTACGTGTCATATCCATCCCACAGGCCTGAGTTTCCCCATCCCTAGTTTAAACATTGTAAAACGTATGTTTAGTCTGATATACAGACTGGACATATCAAAATGACAAATAAAAATAAAAAACCACCAAGGATCTGTATTTTCAAAAGTGTATAGTGACATTTTCTGTCCCAATTATTTCGGCAGGCCACTGAGATGCTTCAGAGTGAAGTCCCGTTTTCAGAAGTCAGATGCCCACAGAACATCACAAATTGTACCCTGAATTAGAAATACCTATCATCAACTGTAAGTTAAATATTTAGGGCTCCTAAAAAGCAAACAACCCACTCATTAAATACAACCTCTGTTTGCAGACCTTTTCAGAGACTCTTGTCCCCCAGGAAAAGCCAGGTGCAAGTCAGGTGAGTCTTGTGGTGCATCTTGATGTCTCTGTAAGAGCTGGCTGAAGTTCCTCAAGGTGGAAAAGCTACAACTGAAGCAGTAGTCATATAATGAAAGATTCAGTGGGTGATTTGCCTCCCATAGAGCGTGAAGGCTTGCATCTCTGGCCAAATCTGTTCCCTTTGCACTATTCAGCAATGGCTCTCCCAAGAGCAGAGTCCAAGTTGCATTTCCTCACTCAGAACACTCACAAATGAGTTCAGAATTAGCATAACAAAGACCTGAACCCTTTCTTCTTCCCATCCTCTTTGAGAACACAAAGCAAGTTGAATGGTAAGAATAGGTGTTGAAGAAGGCAACCTGCTTGTCCTGTGTTCATTATTTAAAAACTATTGAAGGTGATGCCTTTTTAGTGGTTTACAGGGCCACCCTGAACTGGAGAATCTGATTCTAAGATTCTAAGCTCTAGCCATGGGTATACGTTCAAGATAAACTCATTCTATGCTGAGGTGACACCTGGACACTTATCAGTCTTTCTCTGAACCCCATACCACAAAAAGGAAACCGAGATTCCCAAGGTGGAAGCCATGGACTGCTCTGAGGTCCTTGAGAAGGATAGTCACTGGATAAGGACTTAGGAGCAACACTCTCGGGTCAGCCCAAACATTGCTCTGCTTGGAAGCGGCTAGCATCACACCAGACTGTGCTGTGAGTTGGCCGAGTAGCCAAATGTTTCCTTTATGCTCTGATTATCAGAAATTGAACTCACCAGAGAATCTGGCACTGAATTTCCAAATGTCTTATCGAACACGTTCTTCTTCCATGCTATCATAAGCTACAGACCCTGTTGCCAGCAGAAAAGGAGAAGATGCTTTTTTATAGTTGTAAGTATTTCTCCAGAGCGATTTCAAAGACTGAAGTAATTGGTCTTTCTCTTCAAGGATGTAGGCAGTGTAAGATCCACACTGTCTCTTTTAGTTTCCCCTAGATAAGTCTGCAGCTAAGACGGTCAGGACAGATGAGAGAAGCAACTGAACATTCTCTCTTGGGCAGCATATACATTATCTGTAATTTACATCTGCGCTCTGTGGCTTATACGGACATTCTGGCAACCACAGGATGACCCTACTGCAGCAGCAGACAGGATTGCTCTTTTCCATTCAAGCCACTTTCAGAGAAAGAACCTGAGCTTGCAACAATAAGCCAGATTTTGTCATTTTAAGACAAAGTTGTATGAGCAGGGTTCTTCAACCGTCCCCAAAACATAAGGTAATGACAGAATTACCAGCCCACGTAGTGGTAGATGTGGCCAGGAGAATGTAACACACATGTCCCAAGGCAGGATTTCTCTCCAAATGACTTTAAATGTGGTACACAGAGATCACGCCTCCTCCTGCGCCAGCAGGCCTTGCATGGGATCAACAAAGACGTGTCGGCTCAAACACTCCTCGGCTGAAGTGAAGGAGATCTCAGCAAGACTCCACTGTGGAAGGGACATCAAGCTTTTCATTAGCCTACTGTTGTCATCCCCTGCCCCTCATTGCCCCAGTCCCTGTCCTGAGTCAGTGACCCTCACAGAGGTCATTTATCTGGATGCAAGGAACATCAAAAAAAGGGTCATTTACACCAGTATGAGGGACATTGCTACTGACCAGGAGCAGATCAGGCTACGGTGACCCCATGGCACCTGTGACTGTGCCCGGAGCCCCTGCAAGCAAACCAGCAGATGAAGACACCTACACAGAGCATTAGATTTCCATTCACCTCACACCAGCGTAACTGACCACACAGCACGTTATAGGGCAAGTCTCTTCCCACCAAACAGGCTGTCAGAAGGGCTCCCGTAGTCTTCCACTCACTTTTAAAACTGGAATTAAAAATTACGACCAAATTCCATTCCTAGTTATTTCCTCAAAGATACAAAATTTGCCTTTATAATAATGCTCTTTATATTCTTAAACAAGATTTTAAACTATTTCATTATTTTTCAGGAGCATTATACGTGTTAAAAGGAAAGCAGGTAAGTACCTGCAGAGCGGTAAGATTTATTCAGGGAAAGCGTGTTTCCATTTAAAAGAGAGAATAAACTGATTTTATGTAAACAACCAGAAAAACTACCCCACCCCTAGAGAAAACAGGCACACAAATACTTTACTCCTTTCATAAATAATGTATTTTATTGCATATGGCTATTAAGGAGAGCATCCATGATCAATACAGACTAAATACAATACACTACTCTAGTTCCATTTATTCTGGTCTCCAGCAGCATCACATTTGTCCTTATATACAGCGTGTACATTGGAAGACACAGCAAGATAAGTTAAGTCTCTTGTCATATCACAATAGCAAGAAATATATTTAACATCTTGATATCCAGAAACAATACATACCCAAAAAGAAAACACTGCTTAATAACTGTTAAGGTTATATAGCAAAAAATATTTTAAATTTAAGGTAAGTCAGGCAAAATGTACAAAGACCCAATATACATTGTGAAGTTTTAGCAAACATAACATTTATACATTTTGGTTCCATTCTGTAAACTAAATTAAGAATGTAAGTATTGCATATGCCTTTGTGAAATATACAGGATAGAGAAGAATTGGCTATATTGTCAAGTTTTTGTTTTGAAGTTGCTGTATGCATTTTAGCCATTTGTTTTAGTGGCATGATTTTTAATTGGTACAGAGGGCTACTTCAAAATAGAAGTTCAAAACATTGAATTCAGCAGGTACCACACTCAGTGCTATGGGGGGCAGGGTTCAGACAGAAAATGTCAAAGGTATTTGTTTTTCTTTTAGTTCCAGACTTAAACAAGCAGCATTTTAGAATGTCTCAGAACCATTTATAGTATTATTATCATTATTAAAAAGAAAACCAAAACAAACCTCAAACAGATAGATTAAATATTTAGATTGATTTTAGATCTAATATTGTATTAGCCTATGCATTGCTGTGATTTAAGAACCCAAAAATTATACTGAAAAATAAAGTGTGTCATGGGGTAGGGAAGGAATTAGTTTACATTCATCTTTGTCTTGTAATACAATCCTCAGTTCTAAAAATTCAGCATGTAAGCAGGAAGACCGCATTGCCATTCATTATATTTGTAAGACATTGACCTCCTCAGTCTTCCTCAGAAAAAAAAATCCCAAAAGATAATGCATTAAGTACAGGTTCCACCTAGCACAATGATTAAAAAAAAAAAAAAAAGAAGAAAAAATAAATCTCCCGTAACTCAAATAACTTAGTAATACTTACATGTCTATCAGAGCAGGCACTGGGGAGGTACCCTTAAAAATGTATATGAAATCGTCAACAAATTTATCGAAGGAAGGAGAAAAAAGGTGGCATGACATTCTGCTAGTCTGGTGCAACAGTTGTATGTGACATTTGTGACAGTAGCCGCCACATCGCTTGGATTTTGAGGCTACTGGAAATGTGATGCACAGGTAGCCTTGAAAAGAACTCGGGATAAGTGACTGCAATGGTTCTTCTTCCCTGGAGTAACGCGTGCAGCTGCAAGGGTGCTTTCCTGGTAGAAGGCAAATATCAGGACTTTCTAGATGGCGAGATAATACTGTGTTAATATTAGCGCTTGAATCTGCCCCATACCCATGATCATCCCTGCATTCCTAGCATGCCTATGTGGATTTTTGGTTACAAGAAATGCAGCTAAGAACAGGGTTAGCTGACAAAAGTGAGCTTCTAAATAGGAGAAAAGGCTTTTGCAATCTGAAGTACCTACATAAACACCTACATAGAGAGGATTAAACAAGTGTGTCAAAGGTACAGAGAGATACCCCCAATACAGATCGATGTTTTTAACTTACATTGCTTCAGTTACACGTTTTATATTTTTTAACTACTCTGAATCCTCCGCCCAAGTCCGATTTCACAGAGTTCCATCCCATTTTAGACATTTCGGTGCCCTGGTTCGGCTTTGTCTGAGAAGTAAACCCTGCAGCTAGTGATTCACAACCCAGCAGCAGCAGCTGTACGCGTTGCAAGGTCAGTAAGGCTGGCGACCCTTCTTCAGAGAGACTCAGCATAGAGAAGATAAAGGAGGTCCTGTCGCACACCAACACCGCAAATCCGGCTTTACTTTGAACTGAGGTAGTACTGTGGTAGGCTTGAAATTATGCCAGTAAATACCAGATCTTACTGCTTCAGCAGGTGTCACAGAATCCCCGAATATGCCAAAGAATAAATACAGTTTGTCTTTGCAGAAAAAGGAAATAAAGGCATTGGCCGTTAGTTAAAGAGGCCGGCAGAAAAGTTCCTAAGATCTAAAGAGCATCTCCAACTCCTGTCGAAACAGCAGCAAAATGATACCGTAGATGCCATGGACACGTAATGAGTTAGGCAGGTTGCTTTCCCTTCCTCCCAGATTTGTTGCACAGTTTAGTCCACAACAGGTTGAAAGTTAACTGTCCGGACCAACAATAACAACAACAACAACAACAAAAAGTAAACCTTAAGCAGCTTCAGTTACCAAAAAAAAAAAAAAANAAAAAAAAAAAAAAAAAAAGGTATATGCCGAGCAGCTTCTTTGAATGTTGTACTCTGTTGTCTGAGGTCATGGTGAGAAAACTAACTCCTTCACTCTGAAAAGAAAAATGAAAGAAAGTCAATAAAGGCTGAAAAAAAAATAATATTGTATTTATGATTTAAACAACACAAAAAATACCATAGAGAGATTATTCAGAATGGGTTTCCATGGGGGAAAAGAAAAAAAAAAGGCTATGCAATAACGGCTTCTATATTTGTATACATCATAAGGTATTGCAGAGGCAATAAAGGCAGTATTCCCCAGTCCAATACCACCTCCTTTTTTTAGAATTTTTTAGCTGTAACTCTTCAGACCAGCAAACCACAGCAGACAGAACTGGTTAGAAAACCCGACACAAAATCCCCCCAGTTCAAGTTGTGACCATCTCTGTTTGCGTCAGTGGAAAGGAAAAGGGGTTGTGGAAAGTAGGTACAAACTCAACGTTTTTTTCAGTCTGCTGAAGGTTACTGAAAGCTGTCCATTTCCAAATATTAAAAACAAGTTTCTTGAGACTATATTCTCTTTAGGGAAAGAGTCTTCTGAAAACACAACCAAAATATAGAAAGAACCTTTCACTTCCAGAAGTTAAAAAGTGGGTAGGTAGGCAAAAGGAAGGAATCTTTTCCAGGTTACTGACCACACAGCTGCTTTAAACAGTCAAGGTGAATTATGCAGTAAAATAGAATTTGATTACAAAGTGACCCATTGTATTTTACAGAATGTAGCTGACTCCTTTCATGTTTTTTCACTGCAAAGAATTAATGGATAGTATGTGCCACTACCCATGAAGGGTTCCATAAAGGGACATTATATTGATTAACTCACAACATTAAGATCATTTGTTAACGTGGTCATTAAAAGAAATAAAATTTCCTTAGCATGTTGCTTATTGTGCAGATTTTTCCTGTTTGCTATAGTATTTGGAAACAGCAATGCACAAACAGCAGTGATTAAAACACCAAGCCTGTAAATTTTACGTGACAAAACACTGATATCTGATTTTGAAAGGTGCCATCTAAGTGGAACAACCCGATACAATGTCAAGCTGCAAAACTACATTCACGCTAAGTGCTACTAGTGGTGTCTAGTTCATTTAATAGTTTACAGCAAATCTTTTTGTTGTCTGTTGCTGTCCCCAAGTTCAAAAGTTAGATGAAAATTTTTGGTATGAAGATTTATTACAGAAGTTTTCCTAAAAATTGGAAGTTATTTGGAACACTTTGGGAACTAACTTAGAAAGTCTGTCAAGGACATAACCTATTAATTTTGATTGTATGGATACATGAAGGCAGTATTCCCGTGTATTTTTTATTCCTTAGGGACCATAAAACCAAAATAAATTACATATAATCCTGGATGTCAAAGGAAGCACAGTGCTTATCTGCGCAAGTTTCAATGTGTGTAAGCCTCTGATAAACCAAAAGAAGGCTTTTCCTTCAAGTCTACACAAAAACAAAGGTTGGCATATAAGGGAGAACTGCTAAATTGCCATTGAATCTCTCAGAGCTAAGGTTTACCAAAGGAAAAGCTGAACTCAAATGGAGTTGGCACTATATAATCAGAAACTGAAGACATTACTTAGAATTTTATTTCATGACACAGCTCAAGATGAATAAGTAGCTTGCAAAGACCAAAAGGAAAGCAACTCATTGCCCCCATCCATTGCCATTTATTTGTTGCCACCTTTCTAATCTGAAACCAAGTCAAATCTATCCATTCAGTCTTCAGAAACCGAGCTTTCGTTGTTCGGGCTGTGAGGATGTTTCAAGTGAAGAACTCGAACTGGCTGATGAGGCAATCAAGGATTGCCCCAAAACAGCAATCATCATCTAGTAAGGCTGCGTGGGAGAACATGCAGCAGGGTGGATGGCTCTCGTGGCAGAACGGATGGCTCTCGGAAGGCAGCAGAGATCTCCGGTTGGAGGAGGAGCCACCTCACAAACAACTTCATTCGGAGTTTTGCTCAGGGAAGCAGGAGGCATGTAGGCAAACAAGTGCGTGTTTAAAGATACATGCCGACTGTGTGTCATTGCCTTCCTCCTCCAAATGGAAACCAAGCTGACAACTAAATTTAGGTTCCCGAAAGTGGCCACGTGGTAGCGAAAGCCAAATAAAGTTAAAAAAAAAATAAAAAAAAATCATGTGTTCAGATAGGGAAATCAGAAGAAGATATTTTTGCACATGCAAAGAACACAAACAAGTATGTTTCCAGAAGTATGTCAGCCTAGGGCAGTCATCAGGGAGGATTATTAGCAACTGAGTAAACCTGCCGTTGTTCTTCCAGCACAACACGTACTTTCCAGCCAGAATTAAACTGGAGCAGGTGAAGTAGCTGATGCTTCAAAGCACTTCCAAACTTGGTTCATACAGTTTTGTAGGTGGACAATGGGACTGAGGGCACAAGCCTAAGATGCAATAAACACGTCATCCAGTGAGTCTATAATGCTGACCTATAACTCAAAACCTAACCCTAACGTAGTCTTGCAATGACAGCTTCAGAGGAAGCCTACCTGAAAAAAAAAGTTGCAAGTTCCATGCTAAAGTAAGAAGAAAAAAATTACATCAATATCACTGTTAATTTTTAGTTCAGTGTCTGGTATCTTTACCTATTTCAAGTCTCAGGTCAACATTCCACTTATACAGCAAGTCACACCAGTATACACTGCCTTTATCCAAGAACTAAACAGAATTCCTTCAGGACATGAATATATTCTTTGATAACCTCATTCCCCGTGGGCACGCACAAATCAAAATACAAAGTCCAGCACTGTTTCGATACTGAAGTTTCCTCTCGGCTGTGGGCTTTATTAAGAAAAGCATCCATGATCACTGCTGAGTTTCCAAAATTAAAGTCATCCGATTCCACCAGTGCTTCTTGGGGAATAAATCAGATAATAAGCACTTAAATACACACACAAATTGCTAGGAGACTAGCAAACACTCGAAGACTTTTAAAATATATCGTGAAGAGAATACAATGGTTAGTCAATTAAAGAAGATCTAATCTACTTATTAATTTTCAAAGCCAGTAAGCAATGAATAAAAATTTCCTTAATCCTGAAAATAATTCTCATCAGCTAACAAGCATGCAGACAGAAACACCTATTCACGTGGCTCATGGCAAAACACACTGCTGGTTATTCAGAACCAGCAGATTTATTCCGCTGGCAGCACAACCACCGGAGCGGATGAGGCATGGGACACAGAGCCCCCAGCTCCGCCATGGGCTTCTGCCCTGACTCCAGGCAAATCACTCGGTGGCTTCGTCCCTTTTCCCCTCCCCACGCTGCCTGACAAACCGATTAAGGCTCTGATCCCGCTAACTAACTTCTCCTGGCAGAGCAATCCTGTTGATACACCCCAATCCGGAGGTTAACGCCACGTACGTCTGAGGGCACCAGGCCAGGCCATTAGACAACGCAGCCCAAGGAACCCAATCCCACCCGCAGGGAGATGCCTCTGGCCCCCCCCGGGAAGAAACGCGTGGCCCCCGGGGCGAGGCAGCTGGCCAGCCAGAAAAGGCGAGTGTCCCCCCATGCCAGCAGCCCTCCCTACCCTCCAGCATCGTGGGCTGTGCCTGGGCGGGCATCCCACAGGAGATGATGGACTGGCACCTCAACAGCACCTTTCCTGCACCCGGAGCATCAGCGCGCAGGGAAGCAGGGAGACAGGCGGCAGGGGAGGGATAGCATGGCTCCCGATGGTGATAAACCCATGCTGGCCTGGCGCTGATGGCAATGGGAGGTGGCCCAAACCGCAGTCTCCGAGGGCTTTTTTACAGGAGGGATTGTAGGATACGCAGACATTGTAAAGTCACAACTTTGGCCGAGCATCCCAAGGCGAACGCAGCCGACCTGCTCCCTGGGAGGCCCACAGTAGGAGACAAATCCTCACCCTGCTCTGACTCTCAGCAAGTAATTTAATGAATACTATACTTAATATTAAGTACATAGATAACCCTGCTAAAGACAACAGAACAACTCGTGCTGAGCGACGGCTCTCCACAAGCAATTCCAGGGAATCCGAGCTCTGCTCAGCGGGACTGCTCATACCAAATAAAGCCGAGCTCGGCCATCATCACAGGGAAAAGTTTCAGTCAAAGTTTAAACATTCACCTTACCAACACTTCGCAGGAAAACCTAAAGTAGTACGCTCTAACAGTTTACGAAGCCTATGAATAATGTCCATCTGAAGTAAAACGTTTCCATATCCGATAGGAAAAAAAAAGTCAAACTGTGAAATGCAAAAGCCATGTTGTTACTGTTTTTTTAAACAACTCATGGTTGATCATAACTGGGGACATGCTGCCCCGAGTAACTAAGCTCTTTAGGTATGTTATTTCCCTAAGAAACAGTACATAATGTTATTTAGATATGTCTTTGTTGTTTTACGAATTTAGAAAAGCAAGAATCGGGTCAACATAGATTCTTCATGACTAATAATAATAAAAAAAATAATCACTGAACTTCTTTAAAGTAGTAAAGTAGGGATTTTGCGGCCACAGTTATCTATATTAAAATGAGCTTTATATTACTTTTAACTCATGTCAAATAGTTAAAAATTATCATATCTTGAATTGCATTAAAGTGACCATGGGGAAAGATATCTTCTAAAGTGGGAAACAAAACACTAGATGATCTGGAAAAAGATGCTGCATGTCAGCACCTGCAAGTACTTTTTTTGTTTGTTTTTGTCCTAGCATACACACAAGAGGCTAAAATGTTCATCTGATGCATGGACGAATCCACACAATTTATAACGAGTGCCAACTTTTATCCAAAGGTACTAAAAATCAAAGTAATCTCTATTTGACACCGTATATTTACACAACTAGCACTTACAATCTTAGACTAGAGTTTAAGCAGCTGAGTCTACATTAGAAGTACAGATGACGATGACGGCTACGCCTAGGTGATTTCAGAATTTGATATAATTTGTGCTTCATATAATTTTGTCAAAGTTCTTATAGATTTTGTAGTATGAATAACTAAACATTAAAATGTAATTACGTGGAAAATAAAGGATTAAACTTACAAATGTCATTATAATGAATTTATAGCTAAAGTGCTGGTCCAGAAATGCATTTCCCGTATCAATTATAATAAAAATAGGCACTTCAAATTTAAAATTAAGAAACTAGACATGCTCATTTTTCCAGGATTAATTTAATACAGTTGCTATTATATCTCTTCATTTCAGAGCTACAGCCACTGTGTACTATTAAACAAGCTTGTATAGATGTGATTTAATCCCATGATTACGGATAAAATAAATGCGACAAAACACATCAACATCTGAAAATTGTTCAATTATCCTCTCCCTTTCAAGTTGGGTATACAACCATTCAAAAACCTCGTATGAAATTTGACAAAATCAAGCTGTTTTCTCTGAGTAAATAAAATGCTAAAAAACCTCACGTTTAGTCCTTTTGGCCTTCCATTGGGAGTTCGTAAGAAGGACAGAAACACAGAGAGACAGAGAAGCGGATGTGGAAACTATAGAAAACTTGCCACCGAAAAGATCAGCCTGTGGCAGACAGCCAAAGAGCCACTCAACAGTTCACCCGCACGGGATTTAACCATCGTGGAACAAGAAGTCACGTTTCTTGGTTGATGACCGTTATCGCACAGCTGGAATTGCCTCCCACCTTACAGCTATCACACCGCTCCTTTACCAGCGCCGATTCAAAATCCAGCACTGGAAACGTGGCCCCAACTGGGCGGTTGGCTTGATTTTTACAGCTCCTTCCGCCACCCCAAGGAGCAAGCACACACGGACGGCACTGTGCAAACTCCGGCGACACCACTTTGCATACTAAGCGAGGCTGGAAGTTTCCTAAGACAGAATTTTTGCAGAACAACATGCTCACCAGCGATGAAGGGTGAGGGAGGAAGGGATTGGTGACTAATACACTGAGCTACCTACCAACCCCGTCTTCGGAACACAACAAAAACAACTGGATTAGCACATCTGCCCCTACAGCATACACTAGGCAATACTCGGCTAACTTCTGCCACCCCCAGTGTGCACCTCTACATCTCTGCCCTACTCACCCTGTGAGGAGCTACTCATCCTTACAGTCAAGGAGAAGAAACGGGCACTTCTAAGCAACAATTCTTCTCCCTATTTCATGTTAGGCTGTGATGAGTAAGAGTGATGGAAGATCTCCAAGTCTGTGAGGTGTATGACTTGCTATTCATTTTAGGAACTGAGACCATATCCTTTCGCACACCTTTACAATTGCTGGGAAATTTGCTCAGCCGGGACATCAAAGGCGTATTTGTCTCTCTTCTAATATACATTAGTAGTCATTAACAGGGGCAACGAGGTCTGATCAGAAAGAAGAACTCTGGTAAGTAGAGCTTGATACTCTCACACAGCTACCAACTGAAATGCCACCAATGTTGGTGGACCTACTTCAGGCAGGTAACGGTGGTATGGGGCGAGTATAATCAGACTTCTGGTTAGATCCACATGTGAGAACCTGATTGCCATTCTAGGTATCAATGGCCAATACCAAAGTCCAATAGCTTCTTCTGAACCACTAGGTTACCTCCATCCACATGCCTGAACACACAAAGCTAGAGTGCTCTCAAAGAGCTTAAAAGCATGCTTTTTCTCTCTCTCACTCGGGAGAAAAAGCAATCTTTTCCTGTGATTAAGTTGAAGAATTATTCATATTACAGATTTAAATATTCATGGGAACAGGGATAAGGACTCATGTAAGTTGTGGGAAGTCGTGTTCACTCTCCCTTTCCACTACAGTGGATATCTAATTATTCCATGAAAACAGCCTCAGTAAGAAAGAACGAGAGCACTCTACCAAGGAATAAATGGGCAAGATGAGCTAGGGATGGGGAGGGGGGAAGACAAGTGAGGGGTTTTTTCAGCCAAAAAGGTACCGGATGCTCGTCAGTGGTGGGTGAGTGCTCTAGCCACATACATATTGTGGGGAACGGGACAGAAACACTTCTTCCACGCATTCTTTGAAAGACTGATCCCCACCTCCATCATTGCCAAAAGGGCTTAGGCACCCAATATCAAAAGAGGCTTCAGATTTACAAAGTCTTTACGGAGACTGGAGCATTCCTCCATCCTAGAGGAAGACACTTGTCTGCCAGAGAGCAGCACGTTCTAAAGCACAAGGCTTTCCTCAACTTCCAGTCAACTACCTGCCTGTTCTCCAAACTGACTTTCAGGCTGCTTACCAAGGAGACTGAAACACCCCTGGCATTACGTACATTCATTTATGCATCTGACCTGGCATCTAAACGCACTGCATGGTCACACACTAAACCAGCTGGCTGCTGCAGCTTTTGGACTTTCAAGTTAAGAGATACGTCCAGAGAGAAGCTTCTTCTCACAGAAGAGATATACAGAGGAGTGAAGGGAGAGAAAAAGAAAGCAGGGAAGGGCCGAGAAGAACAACCTGGCGTGCACACGAGAGCAATCTTTTCCCTCCCGCTTTCTCTTGTTGTCACACCCTCACTTAAAACTCCAAGCATCTGGCAGTAGGACAGAAAAAGATATTACAGGATTATTTTCATTTTCCATCAATGCTTTTCTAGCAATCTTTTGTGTTCTCACCGTTGTCAATATGAATCAGTCAGTACCAGAGCGAGGGAAAGATGAAGCTAGGCAAGAAGTTGCAGACTTCACATTCCGTGATGAAAAGATCCAACCCCTCCCAAACCCCTCAAAACCATTTAGTGATATGAGCAATACAGCACAAAACAGCTGCACTGAAGCACGCTAAAGACTCCTCTAATCCCATTTCCTCTCTCCAACAGTGGGTCAAAAGCAGCTGCTTAAGCAGGACTATAAAAACCAAGACAAGCATAAGGAGATACTTCCACAAATTCTAATCTAGCTTCTAACAATTTCTATGATTCTATGAATTTACCTATCAAGGACCCCCTGCGCTACACCTCCCTTCATGGAAACCTTTAGTACCCCGTAGCCTGGAGTTTTACACCTGAACTACAGAGTGCAAGAAGAATGATTTCCTTCTGCTTGTTCCGAATCTGCCACACGTTAGCTTAATGCTGCCAATAAAGATGAAGTCTTACTTACTTTTTGGACTTGATGATCTTAAAGGTTCCTTCCAAACTAGACAATTCTCTGATTCCCATATACAGTTAAGACTCACAGTCCATATATCCTCACATGCCCATCCTTTACTCTATTTATTGAGCCATGCAGCAACAGGAACTGCAATTCCCCTGTACAGAAATTTCCTACCTACACCCTAAGAGGACAATGAAAAGGCTCAAAAACGCAGTGCCCCACAAAACTGGGATGAAAGCTGGCCAACGCTTTCTGCAGGATTGTTGGGAGAAGAAAAAATATGCACAGTAAAGTAATTGAACAGAATTGTGATTATGACTTATCAAAGGTATTGCTCCTGTTAGCAACACATAAAAGAACTAAAAAAAACCACTCCAGAAAAGTTCTTGGAAACAACACTGCAAAAAGAATTTCAGCGCTTGTATTTGTGAGAAAAAGCTATTACAACAAAACCTTGCGAAAAGGTGAACTTCCTCATACTACCAGACCACTCACAAACCTTGCATGATGAGGGGGAGCTAAAAAGCCCAGCCTGACCAGTTCATCACACGTTAGGGATGCAGCTCCCAGATGCCGCTCAAGCCGTAACCAGCAAGTTTTCCCCTAAGAATGGCAAGCTACTTCTGGCTGCAACACCCCCAAGCATGTTCCTTCACTTCATTCGAAACATACCCTGGTGCTTACTCTGTCACACCGGCTGACACCCAGCCACCAGTGACTGCCAGGTTCTGGCTGCTGTCACAGACACACTACACAACAAAGATGAGCAACTACCTATTTTCTGTGAATATATATTTTTATTTTTTTAAAGCCGTAAACATATTTCTGCAGGAAGACTATTTCTGACTGTTCAGATTTACAAGTTTAGCTTATCGCTGGTGAAAACCATTTACAGACCTATTTCTGCTCATTAAAGTTGCTATTTTACAATAATTTCTGTGTATTGCTGTATCCAACTATACTCCTTACCCCTGCAGCACCTGTTGAATGTAACCTGTGTCACACAAAATGAAAATACATAAATTCAGTCTTTGAAATAGATTTAGGTAGAGAGAAAACGGTCACAATTTAAGATACTCAGAAATGACGACGGCCGCATGTGAAATGAGGCAGGTGGGCTCTGCCGATAGCCCTGAGCTGTAAGCAAGGCTATCATGGGAAGCCACCAGAGAACCCACCGCAGTGCTCTGAGACTCCCTGCCTGCCTGAGGCTGGGCTTCCCCGCCTTGATGAGCATCAGGGGACAGGACTGGGGTTGGGAGAAGATGCAAACCTGGGCCTTTGTCCGTCACCTTCCACGCAGTCCGAAAGTGACTGGAGTGTCTGTGCCACGAACCCAGGACCTGGCAAACATCCCCTGTCTCACAGTTCAGACATGGGATCTGGGAGAAAGATCCTGGCCAGAACCAAAAGAGCCCAGCTTAAGCAAATACTTTGTAATACCTCCACAGAGAAAGATCAAAACGTCTTGCCCTTTGCTCAGGTACACAACGGGGCTATGATCATCTCTCCAGATCGTGTTTAGAAAAGTACTCCTAGCTAGCTCATTAACAACCATGAGCTGAGCTCTCATTAACCTCCTTGGGACTCCAGGCCTGCAACCCACAGCTACGCTTGGCACAGTGGACACTGGCTGAAAGACAGATTCACAAATTTAGTGAGGTGCCCTGTCCCTGTTGATTTCACCACCTTCGTCCGCTTCAACCTTAATACTTACCACCCTACAGCAGCCCACCAAGTCTCCCTGAATCACAGCCCCCCGGCGGACAGACGTCTCCTACTATTCCTTCAATAAACAGACAAACACCCTAGTAATCAAAGCAAAACCGTGTCTCGGAGAACATTATTTGTAGATTTCGCATTCACAAACTGGACTGTGTTCTCCCTTGCACCAAATGCATTTCTGAGAAATGCTAGAAAAATACATAAAAACATTTTTATGTTGCATTTTTAAAACAAACAGGGGCACCTGTAACTTCCTGCTCTGAATTTAACCTCGACATGAATTAGCATTTCTTTCTGAAGCTGATACGGATTGTATTGCATGCAGAAGCTAGTATTATGTTAAAACGTGAAAGGAGAGGATGCATTTTTATCACATGTGCATCATAAATATCATCCACGTATGACTCCTGGAGGCTAACTGATACTCCGTTTGAAAGCAGGGGCAAAAAGCGTAGTGAACTGTTTAGAAAAATAATTTTGGTGGTTAAAGTTTATCTTCCGACAACACTAGTCAGTTGGTCATAAAGTAGCTTGTGAAGGCAGAACGCGTATAGAATAATTACTTCCTCTGTCTTACTCATATTTTACTTTCTCAAGCAAGAAACAGATTGTACCGAATAAATGAGATTGTTCCCAGATCCACTGGATACACCTTGGATCCTCCCCATCCGATAGTTTACTGCAGAATTCACGTCACTTATGTGCAATATTGCTAACTCCTGAACAAGATGCACTTCTCCTGTGATTACAAGAGCTCTCAGTAAATATTTACACAAACGGAGCTGTACTCTACTGTTGTACCAGTTCTGTTTTTTCCTCTCCTCCCAAGTGCTCTCACACAGGTGCCTTTGTTTTGTTTTGTTTTATGGCTTCCCCGATTTGTTGCCCAGTAAATATGTTTATAAGCAACCAGTGGCACTTAATTTTCTCAACAAGGTTTGCCCGTAGCTCATTTAGCATTTTTTAAAAATACACTTTACTTACAGCAGCCTTATCTGACCACACAACTATGTAATTGAGACTGTCAACTTTCTGAAATTGTATTACGCTGACAGGACTGCTTCTATGAAACAGATTAAAAAACACCTTTGTCACCTAAGATGAGACACTTAAGAGTTCGTCTGTAGTCCCATGATGCTCAGCAGAGAATTCCCCTAGAATCCAGCATCCCAGCTCTTGAAAGCTGCTTCAAGCATCTCAAATAGGTGTTTTGAGCACTACAGGAGGTCACAGGAAGGAACTATAATTTCCTGTAGGATACCCTGCAGTAGGCGAGACTTTATAAAGCTAAGATGCTGTTCTAGAAGGACAGAAAAGGAAAGATCACAAACAACACGCATGAAGAAATACTTTGCAAAATACCTGTATTTCCCCTGAGGCATCTGCACCTTTAAAGCCCAAGTTTGCTCCCAAGTGCTAAGGCCCTGATACCGTTGCATATTTCACATATTGTGACTGACCAGGAAATACATTGAAAAGCATTCAGCCAACAGCGCAGCAGCTGCATAGCTAGAGAAAACACAAATCCCTTTTAATTTCACATTTACTGAACAAGTACAATACATCATCAACTAACTAGAGTACGGTCCAGGTCAGGCAGGAATACTTAGCTATGCCAGCTAATCCACATATGAATATCAGTCTCATTTCAAGTCCTTCTGCTTAAAATAGACTCCACGCAGCAAGTTTGATCTCACAAGCCACAGACCTCTGGAAGTTCCATGTTCCACTTATGCCAAGCCCATAGACTCCCTCTATAGTCAGGGAAGACAGGTTTGTGCCTATCTCCAAGTCTGCCTTTGACAAGCCTCTTCCATACTTAAAAGGCACCTGTATCCTTCCAGTAACTACTTCCGGAAGACAGATCCTTATTTGAAGAGGACTGTTTTG
Source organism: Chionis minor (assembly GCA_013398295.1). Taxonomy (NCBI): domain Eukaryota; kingdom Metazoa; phylum Chordata; class Aves; order Charadriiformes; family Chionidae; genus Chionis; species Chionis minor. Next base: position 238,642 of record VZSF01008518.1, on the reverse strand, counting down.
GTGGGCTCCTAATAAGGTGCAAATGAGGTGTCTACAGACTGGGCCAAACCTCTCAGTTCTACGTAACGCACGAGAACACGGGGTAGATGAAAAAACCCCCACCACCACATACGTGGAATCTAAAACAGGAACATGGACCCCTAGGACATACTGGAGACACTAGAGCTGGAATCCACAACACAGAAGGCATTAAGCAACATCACTGAGAACACCTATATTAAAGTCCCCTAAGAATCTGAAGTCCTGTGGTCATCCTGTGGCCTCAGACAAAGATACTTCTGCCTTTTGATTATACTCTTGCATCCATCAGACCAAAACAGGAGCCCAGCACAGCTGAATCCCACAAAAACTGTTAGGAAAAACCACAGAAAAATGGCCTCTGGAATATCCTCTCTCAGCTTGCAAATACTCCCAGAGCGTCTGTGCTCGACAATCCTACCAGAACTTTTCTGCAGCAATCACAAGATGCCTGTTTACAAGGAGGAAAAAACAACCAACCTGAGGCACTAATAAAAGGCACAACAATTTTGACAGTCTTCCTCAGCCTCTCCAACTGTCATCAAAAAAGTCTCTTAAGTAAAAAAAAACCAACCAAACAAAAAAAACAACCAACCATCAAAAAGCCAGATTCAATCTATGTTTGAGACGAGACCACAGATACACTTTTCTATACAGCAGGAATAAGACTTAGGCAAAATCACTTAAGCATTTCCATAAAATACATATAAAATAAACCCAACACAAACAGGCTGTAAATAATTGGCTCCTCTACATCACAGCTTTCCAAATTACAGTTAAAGTAGTCCATGGACTGTATCAGAGGTCCTTATTTCTAGTAGCTATTTTTAATTAAAGTACATTGAAAAAATTAATTGAAGTAATTAATTATTACTAATCCAGAAAGATATTATGTGGTCACATATGGCCCAAAAAGGGACCTAAGACAATCCATGAGAAAGAAGAGAAATGGTTCCAAGCCTCCCTATTAATATCACATGGCTGCTATGAAAAATCTTGGAAACCTCTGTCAAATTAAAAGTTACCACACTGCAGAAGCAGAGGAGAAGTTTAAGAGAGGTGCCACCACACAAGACAAACACACATGCTAGGAAAAAAACTCTCCAGTTGCATCTGATCCAATGAAGAAACAGAACTTCAGACTCAAAAGACAGATGGCAATGCTGTTCATTCCGACAGTGAGTCATAGCCCCACTATGCTATCTCCTGTACTTACAAGGGTACCACTTATTTCCAATGTTTTTCCTAAACTAAATCATGAAATTTGGACAAGTGTTTCCTGCTCCTGGATTAACTGACAATTAGCAAATATAGCTCTTTTTAGCACAGTGCTTTTTTTTAATTGATGACACTTCTTCCAGGTAAGAATTGGCTTTGTTTGTATCTGATGCAAATAAGGAGTTAATGTATTTTGAGACTTACCAAAACGTGAAATGTTTCTTCGACTACAGGAGTACAATGAAGATCTTACTCAGGTACACACATACACACAAAATCACAGCTACGCTAATGAGCAAGATAAACCCATTTCACAGTCCAATAAAACAATGGGTTTACATGATTAAAAAAACCCTAATAGACTGCAAAGAAGAAATTTGACGTACAGTGTCAATAAAAGACTTATTTGTCTACTGTTTTGCCATCTTCAGTAAAACTTTATAGAACTTTGCCTCCAGAGTGGAATGAAGAAGAGCTGGCTGCTCAGCCAACTATACATTTTACTCTTTACAAATTGTATGGGAAAATACCTCAAGAAGACAAGCGAAAACTCAGTGCCTAAAAAAGGTGCCAGGATCTAAAGTAAACTAACAGGAAATACTAAGAACATCATCAGAGTTAAGATACCTGACTAAGGACAAGATGTATACACTTCATTCCACTCAGGGTGGAGAGTGTAAAGTTGTCTCCTACACATCAGTCTTCAAAAGTGCTCACTATTTCCCAGGTACGTGTTCTAAAGTCCCAGCATCTCTTTTTTTTTTTTTTTTTTAAATTTTTATTTTAAACATTTAGCATTGTGATTCTCCTGTGCTTGATTAAGGAAACAGAGCAAGCTGCACTATAAAAATATGGAAATTATTAGTAAAAATCAGTACAACTATATTCTTTGGCAAAATACATACAAGTAGAATAGAAGCCTGAGCCTACATGACCAAAAATATAGTGGAAGTAACGCTCAAATTTGTTTTTTAAAATAGTATGGTTGAAATGTTATCCCTTTGTAAAAGCAACAACAGCCAATTTATGTATACAAAAAAACCAGAAAACATCTACTGAGAAGCAAAAGGAATAGAAAAAGTTGCAGTATTTTTTCTTAATATAACAACATAGCAACCGCATGGCAAGTATGGCAAGCTAAAGCTTGCCATCTTTGTTACCGATGAAGCAGACTCAAGACTTCAGGAGCAATTCAGACTCACGGAAGACTCCCTAAATGACCTTTTGCAACGACTCCATCAAAGAGCAGCACGGTCCTAGGTGGCTGATTCACAGCACAGAGCAGCTCCCTCTACATTCAGGCACACCAGCGTGAGCGTGCTCACTCAAGCTGCAAGATCTCAGTCTATTGTTTCCACTTCCTAGCACAATCAAGTGTACATTTATTAAAATAAAAAGTCCATCAATTTATTTCCCAAGGGCTGAATTCTAATTCTACTAAAAATCAATACCAAAAAGTCCAGCTATTTCACTACGACCAAGTTCTGACTTTTTTTTTTTTTTGAAATAACAGATGGACTATCTCATGTTACCATCTCGCACAAAGCTTTTAGTTTACTGTCACTTGAACATTCATACTAACAGATAAAAACTGAGAGGACCTGGACTAGAAATCACTTACAGTGCTGAAATACGTTGGTGCATTTGTATCTGGAAATCATACTATTGGCTAACGTTCAACAACTGAGTACTATCAATTTATTTATTTAGAACCCACGCAATCTACTATTTATGCAAAAATACACCAATTACGGTTAAAGTTAAAAGCTTATCTTGACAGGATTTTCATCTGACATTGAAAGATTTAAACAGAACAGTGTAATTAGTTACCTTTCTGTAGATATCCAAAAGAAAGCGCTGTTATCCTAGTGCTCATTGGTGCATGTTAAAATCTCTCACTGGTATCCGTGAGAGTAACTGTTGGACTATTGGGATTACGATTTCATAAATTTATGGCCAATCCTCTCAAGCATTCTGTGCCTCAGGATCATACATACATGTTCACACCTAATGCTCCTCCACATAGCCATTTCTCTGTCGCTATCGTTAAAGTCACGAGCAGTAATTCCCTCACTTCACTATTGAGTGAATTATGTACCCTTGCCTTAAGTTATACAAGTTTGATTCCAAATCCAAACATAAATGTTCAACGTTTTATGCTAGATCAAAACTAATTAGTTGTAAATAATTTTATTATAAAGTGACTTTTCATAGTTCACAAACAACTTTAATATTAAACTGTCACAAGTCTTTATCAACAGTTTCTGTACAAGGTTGTTAAAAGAAAAACCAAACTTCTTTTTGTTATGTTAAAGAGACGGTATTATTATAGTTCTGCTTCATTAATTTTGGCCGAAACAATTGCTCAGGACTGAACCTGTTGTAAAAGATGCAAGTCCACCCTCCTATAAACTTTTCCAAATGTTTACCTTATAAAAAGGAATGATATTACAACACAACTGAGTGCATCTGCTTCACAGAAGAATTTTACCTCCACTTTCCAGACGCAAATCTCGCAATTCACTTGCTAGAAGTCTTTTTTGTGTATCAGTGAAAATTTTGGTTGACAACTCACCTAATGTTTGGTCTGCCTTTTAAAGTAACCTAAAACCACTCACTGGAGTTTTTTAAAAAAATCAGTATCAGAGAAGCTGGTAAGAAGCCTATCGAAGAAATTCGCACCATGACTTCTGAATAACTCAAGCACTGGAGAGACCACAGTGGTTGAAACAGTCAACTTGGTGATGTAACAGGGTTTTGCATTAACTACAAAATTGATGAGGTTTGCATCCATTTGCCAATTCTATTATTAAAATTCTTTTCAATAGTAGCATTACTAGTTCTTGTAAGTAATAGACTACAGAGAGTTCTATCAATGAAGGCAAGACTAAGCCAGCATCATTATTGTTTTCTTGTTCTTGAGCAACTGTTCCAGACCACTCTGTCTCCTACAGAAGAGTGAAGTATAACTCTCCCCCAAAAGACTGTCATATGTCTTGTTCAACCAGTCTTGTGGCTTTTGGTGAGTAAAAGCCTAGATCCAAAGAAAAAAAGTAGCCTTCCAAATTCTCATTGCATATATTAGTTTCACAACACTACCCAATTTAACGAGGTGTTGAACTGGACATTAGGACTGTCTTAAACACTGTTTTTAAGTAATACACTGTCTGGGGGGCACAAATCAAAAACTGCTTACATCTTATTTCATTTATGTGATTTTCCCACTGTTACTGGCATGATTTATTGATTTGTCTTTGCCTGCAGAGAAGCAAAGTCCTCTGCCTCAAGTCACGCTTACAGGGTTGTTCTTAGTGTACTTTGAACCGTCTGTGAAACAGATTTGGACATTGGGATCAAATGAAACAATGAGTTTCATACCTTACGCTCATTATCACGGCACATATCAAACAAATTTTACTAAAGCATCACCTGGAAAATTCTCCACTGCGCTCTACCGTTTCTGGTATCAGCAAGTTTGCTGTTTTGGCATTACAGTAAAGCCCTGGTGCCTCCATTTCTGACCCCTTCAAACAAAAACAAGCTGCTCAACAATGTCTAATCCGTGCGTCATGTAATCCTGCTTAATACTCTACAAACTCTGGGTAATATTTGGGTAGTTTTTAAATTTAGCAAAGAACATCCTGGCCTACTTCAAAGATACCCTCGCCTTGGGTAGCGTCCCCTGGAAATGTCGCACCCACTCATTTCAAACAAGAAAAGCAAACACACATAAACACATAAGCGAAACGAACAAAAGGTGAAATAAGAGATCCCGGTCTAATGACATAATAAAAACAGATAATATTACAAATCAAATGATTGAAACGGGAATGCATTATGCAAGCACCAAACACACCACTGGATAAACAATCAGAGAGATGTTCTGACTTTCCGACACCGTTGTGGCCCCATTATGCCAGCCCAAGACAGAGCCCTGCGCGAGTACGTCCGACCCCCCGCTTCCAGCCAGGGCAGACGCCGCTGCAGACACACAACAGTCACCACAAGCCTTCCTCCCAACACCACAGCACTATTAAATATGAAGCTGGCTATCGCTCTGCTGGAGAAACAGAAAATCCCTTCTTCGAGGCATCATTCGCTTCCTGCAGCATCATTATCTTAAAAGCGCCTCTCGCTGCAAACACTACCGAAGAGGTCTAAATTAAATTCCATTGTAATTCTCCAGTATACCGCCCTGATTGTCCTTCCTAAGATCTCCCAGACCTTCGCTGAAGGACAAATATGTTCCTACTTTGTTTAGGCTGTCAGGCAGACAGTCTCCAATCATTAGCCTCTTGTCAACAGTGATGCTGGGGCAGATTACTAGTGCGTAGTGCTTGTAATGGCAGGTGCATGGCCCTGGGGCTGCCATCTGCCAGGAAGGAAGTGTTCTCCTCTAGGATGCTGAAGAGATTGACAAATAATGTAAACAAACCCCTGAATCATTCCTAATCTATGGAATCAAGCTATTGCATTACTCTTCCACAACGTAGATGTTACCAGCAGAGGTGGGGGCTTTGGTCTGGGGCTTGGGTTGTTGTTTCGGTGGGGTTTTTTTTAAAACTGAGATAAAAAATGCACTCTAAAATAATTTTTATTTAACGGAGACGAATCTAGATTTGAAACCAAGCAAAAAACTACCCTAGTATCAAAGAGGTTCATTTTGGAAGGTATTTCCCCACTGTTAACCTGTAATGTACCTTTTGCCAGAGCAGATTGCACTTCACTGTGCGCCAGAACTGGAATTTTTTTCTTTTTTAATTACTCGTTTTGATACACCTATACACAATTTTGGGCACTGATAACAAAAACCCGCTAACATCTGTTCTGAAAAAAAAAAAAAAAAAAGCTGAACGTTTTGAAAAACAATTGCTGAACGTAAAAAAAACCCCCACCACCTGGTATTGTCTTTGGTGTTTCACACCACTTTCCAAAGGGATTTCTCATGCTCAGACTGGACGTCTTTCCTAGGCAGTGCTAGTTTGCTAGTTTAGTGGCCCGTTTTTCACCACAGCTACCAAGCGATAGCGTAACTCCATGCAAATGTGCATGCACTTACCAGACTAGTTGCTAGGATCATACCTACTCTTCAGGAAAGTTATTCCTTACTGTCTTAACTGGCAACACAGAGGGGATTACACACTACAACTGTCTTGGAGTGAGCCTCAAATGTCACGGTGTGCGTTTGCACTTTAACACTCCATGAAGTGTATTTTCTGGGGTGAGCTTCTGTAAAGACCTGAGCAATCTTTACATTGATGTTCCTGTGGTTTGGATCAGGCTTATCATCCTTAAGCCTTAAAAGCTTGGTTTAAGTACAAACGCTTCACAACCCTAGAACTAAAAGCACTCGTCCTACCTAAATTAGTGTGGAAACTGCAAATGCAGCCCAAACCAGTACTCCTGGTCTCCTCTATAGCTGACAGAGAGGCAGGGGAAAATTCGAGCTACCTTATAACTTGCATTTAAAAGATTTGCATTTAAAAAGGGAGCAGTCACCCTTCCAGGCTGTGTTTCCTGCTGCTGGTCCTCCTGGAGTCCTGGCCGACTGACTAACCCAAGATGCCCACATGGCTGGATAGCTAAAGGCAGTTGAGACAAACACAAGTGTTAAAAAACAAAACAAAACAACAAACAAACAAAAAGAAACACGAAAAGTATTCCTTTGGAAAGGCTGCAAGAGGAAAACCAGCCTTTTCAGTGACAGGCAGCAAGGGGACTACTCTGCTGAACTTGGCTTTTCAAGGCTGCCGCTCTTGACCCCCCCTACACACATACACACAAAAACTTTAAAAATAACTACATGGCAGACAACAGACACACAAACAAAGCACATCTGAACTTTGGGGTCACTACACCATCTTCTAAAAACTCAAGGGATGCTACTGACTTCCTGTATACACAGATCGCCTCTAAGCAAACATTGTAAGAAACTACAACAAAAAACAGAGCTGTGAAACCCTCATAATTACACGCCCTAATTTATCAAATCCGTCACTATACTCACTTTAAATTGCTATTACACACACTGTGCCAACATAATGTTAAAACTTCCACAAACTCGGCTGAAGTATTTCATGACTAACACACAACACACCTACACACGAAGAGAAAACATATGCACGACACGACGGCTACAAAAGCATATTATACCTCAACAACTTGAGGAAAAAAGAAGACCCCAGATATAGCCTTTTCTTTATGTGTTTATTTCTTTATGAAGAAACATATTAATGGTTCTTTAGAGGAAATTTGATATAAACAGAAAATACCTGCATGTGTCTATGTTGCCATTTAACTGCTGACACAGGGAGGAAAGTTAGATTACATACACTAACTCTAGTTTAATTTTTTTGTGGATTCTTGCTGTGTTTCAACTTCTAAACCACTTCAGCATTCCACTGTAATTAATGCTATTTAAAAATAATAGTAAATCAAGTGTAAAGAAACACATGTTATTCTCTCCTTGTAAAAAAAAAACAAAACACAGCGTATAAAACACGTCCTAATACTCTCTCTGTTCAAACATTCCTTTATCCATTTTACTTACAAGCAAACGTTACTCTCTGTAGCTATCTTGAAAGAAATCAAGTAATCAGAAGCAATCATCAAGCTAAGCATTTCCTCTGCCTTGAGCAATGACTGTACTGGTTCATTTTAGAACAAACCCACCATTCAACTTGGTCTATAACAATTTATCTTAAATGACTCAAAGTAACCATGACATTCTTTCTATGTGCAGTATAGCTAAACATAATTTGAAGTATAAAGCAAAATAAAATTTTAATTTATAGTGTTACGCATTTTAATATTCTGTCTGCTTGTAAAGAGATGACATCCGTATAATCAACATAATTTAAAATATCAAAGGCTTCATTTAATCTTAGATAACTTCAGTTTACATTTAGCACTTCACGAGTGGCACTGCTATGTTCAGACCTAACCATTTTGGTTTGATCAGCTATAAAATGCAACCTGAGAGACAAGAAGTAAGTATCTAGTGGTTCTAAAAGAAAACTTCAAATTTTTTTAATTCTAAGCATAAGAGCGTAAAAAAAAATATCAAACTATATACGGTATTAAAAGTAGTTCAGTCCTCTCTGGTGTTAATTTTGATGTTCTCAAAGAACTTAGCAGTAAGAAAAACTATGAATATTTATTCAAAAAAAGACTTTAAAATATGTATAGATTTCTAACACAGCTTATAATTCTTCTAAAAAGTCATTTAAAATGTATACAGGTTTTCTTAAAGAGACAATGAAACATTCTCACACTGCACTGAGAACCAAAACTTTATGGCAGTTGGCACATCAGAGAGGGAAAAAACCACCTGAACAATGCCATTCATTGGACGAAGTAAACCCAAAGAAAAAGGAAAGAAGGGTTATGTCTTCAACAATCTAAAATGCCATTAGAAAGACACAGGTAGAGATTGCGTAAGATAGGCTTTTTATTGTTTAGGTGCAATCATAAAACCCTCACAAAAGTAAGNGGCATTATTATCAAAAAATCACCTTATTACGATCTTAAGTAGATGCATTACAGATGATGACTTCTTTAAATAAGACAAAAGAAACCAACACAGGAGAAAAACAACCCTCAGGCTTTTTTGCACCATTACACAGAGAATCACAGAATGGTAGTATCTGTTAAATTTTAGAAAACTAGTCCAACTCTCAGAAACATTTACAAGTTACAGAGCATTTTGTTAACGGAAAAGGAAACAAAATTAAAGATAACACACCCAAGTCCGGTGTTTTCAATTAAGCAAAACTCCCTTTTACACATCCACTAAATTTAATGGGAATTTTACTTAAGAATTTCAGGATTACACACAGAGGGTAAAATCTTAACCCCACCAAAACAGAGAGAAAACTTCCATTTGACTTCAATACAACTAAGATCCACCATAAAAAGTCATGCCATTATTGGGTATAATCTGTCATAAATATACTGGAATAAATAATTTACACTGTATGAGAAAAATGAGTGCAAATGTCTCCATAAATAATGAAAACCATACACAGTTCATAGGTTTTTAAGCAAAAAAGCAGTCATAACTTAAGAACAAAAGCTAATTACCATCAAGTAACAAGTTTCAACCAACCAGTAACAGTATTATTTTATTTACACATCAGATGAAGGCAAGTGTTTCTCCAATTCTTAAATATTTGCACACTTTCAGAACACACTAAAACTAAATGGACTGGTAATTTCAAGCAACCTTTTGATTTCTCGGTTTTGACAGCAGGTGAGGATGCGCTCGCTTGCTCTTGCTACAACAGGATAATATGGAAGGAGATTTCCAAAAGCACAGCACTCGCTACAGCAGAGGCAAGTTAATGATAGCAGAGACACAAGCTCCAGCCACCTTTAAATGACACAAAGAATTTGCCTTAAAACACTTATCTGCACAGAAACACATCTACTCCTACAGACCTTCAGGAGGAATTCAAATTGGTTTTTCACAAGTATTTTACACAAATCGACACAGTAATTTACTAAGAAGGCAATTACAAGAGGCTTGTTTGTATACCCTGTATCTCTGAGAGTCTCCTATTCTACATATCAAATATATGTTGATTCTCCATTGTTTTAAAATTGCTAGAAACCTCTCTTGGTTTTTGAAGAAGTTTTGAAGAAGTAAAGCTTCTCACTTTGCCAATATAGTTAAAAACAAAATTTGAAAAAAGTGCAAACAACTAAGTAAACAACGCTGACTATATGTAAGCTATCTCTTGTGCAAACCATTTTTTCTTCACAAAATTAGATTCTCTCAACTGTACCTGAATTACTACTGTGTTCAAATAATCTTTGCTTATGCTCAAAATGCGGTTTTCTTTAAGTTGTTTATGTGTTTCTCTCAAAGACATGAAATCTTTGGTAGTCTCCCAAAATCACAACCTCGGAAACGCAAATACGCTGGCACAATACTTGGTGGTCAGAAAACAGAAAGAGGGGCAGAAAAGTCTTTCGGTACACAAACTTTGCCGCCAAGTCCCCATGAAAACCAGAAGAGAAACTAGGAAATCTGCAAAAGTTAATGACTCGATTCGACTCACACCCGATCAAGTGATGTATTTCTCCTTCCCCACGCTACGGCTTTTCCAGTTTGGCTGCCACACGCGCAATTAACCCAAAACCCCAGGTTTGGTACCCAACCCTGCACGCTGCTGCCCCATGGATGCTCCTGGGAGGTCTCTCCTTACGCCTTGGCCTGATGTTGGCTACACGAACCCCCCACAGCCCTGCGTGCGCCCATCCAGGGGTGCCCGCTGCTCAGGGCAGCTGGGATGGCGGAGAAGACAGCCTCGCCTCCTCCAGACAGGGGGAATCTCAAGGAGCTTCCCCGCACCGCTTCTCTCCCTGTGGTCTGCTTACAGGAAAGAGGGAAAATAAACACGCGTGCGGATTAAATATGAAAATTAGGCAAGCCTACAACCGCCCTTTGACAACCACCTCGCAGGATTGAACCCTCTCCTCCGTACGCCGTGTACCAAATTAACAGGGCTCTGCTGATTGCATTAGCCTGCTGTTTACTGGATGTGAAGGCCAGCAGTCGGCTCCCCCCGCTTATCTGCTCTTATCGGCTCTTTCATTCCTGCTTTTTCGCCTGGGTGGTGACCGCGCTTCCATCCACTCCAGGTTTTCTCGGTAACTGGTGCCCTCTCCGCTCCCCTCCCCCTCCTCTCCCTCCTCCTCCTCCCCCTCCTTTTCCAGTTCAGCGGCGCAAATTTCTGTTTGTGCCAGTGGGGCGGCCTGGCGAGACCGCAATTGCTCTACCCCACAGATTGACGAGCCCTCAGATGCCGATTTACTGTACATGGCAGCCACGCTGGAGCCGAGGCACATCTGGAGTGGAGTAAGCTTACTCAGAAACAGGGGCCANCCGCCCCTCCGGTCACTGGGATCAGGCGACCGTCCTGCCAAGCTCCGCCACCACCAAGCGCGTTCAACAATCCTCTCGGCTTAATTAGGCTGAGAGCTCGCTCTGCAAACGGCGGATCGCTCATCTTTTCCATCCTCCTGTACTCCCTATCAAAAGAGAAAATATGGTCTTCTTCAAAAATCAACTAGCTGCTAAGAAAACAGAAAGCGGGGGGGGGAGGGGGGGGACGGACGGACCACCCAAAAACCCCAAAAAACCTGCAAGCGGCTCTTAGAAACTTGTCTCTGCTTATTACTGCTGCCCCCCACCAGCAGTGTGAATACAGAAGCAGCAACGATCCACCTCCCAGCAACCACCTTTACCTGCTTTGTCACCTCGTCAGCCCCAGAAACGTGTATTACGGCGATATATATGCATGCGGGTTTAACGTACCGCGTCTTGCATAAATTCAAGCGCAAAGAGAATCCCTGGGGTGTCTCATCATTAACTTTTAATCCTGGGCAGACTGGCTGTTCTGCGCCCTCCTCAACCAGCCCCCAGCCGCGCACCAACTCCCATTCGCTGTATGGAGGCGAGGGTTACTATATGGAGGGGGGGGGGCGGGACACGGACACACATTTGTGGGGTTTTTTGGTGTTTTTTTTTTTTAAAAAAACCCAGCGTAACTAGCACCCCAACAAAGGAACAGCTACATAATTAAAACTTAAATTCTCTCCCAGCCCAAGTTTCGGGTTTCTTCGGTTTGCTTTTGTCTTCCAGCGTTTGCCAGCCAACCAACTGGTCACTGGCGCGGGGACCCAGCCGCCAGCTGGAACGTGGTCACGCACCACCATAGGGTGGGCCTTGAAGTGAAACGTGGGATACAACATGCAACAGCTCACGCATCCAGGGACTTCTGGAAGGAATTTTTTTTTTTTTTAATTCACATTCCATGCTCACCATGATTTACTGTTAAAACTTTTGCAAGAGATAAGAGATTTCAAAACCAAGATATTAAATTTATCCTCGTTTTGCTATGATTGACCTTCCCAGCTAGACAGCCAAGGATTTTTTTGTAATCTGATGTCCTCGGTCCAACAATCCTGTTTTTTAATTCCATCATTTTACATTTTTCAATAGTATTGAGATGCTGCATTAACATAAACTATTTTGGTCACATTTTCCAAACGCTTTCCAAAATCTTACATAAGAAAATTCTGAAGTACAGCCCAAATATAGTAACTGTGTAAACATTAGCTTATATTGGGGTACCCAGAAGTATACTGTCACAACAATAGCACAGCAGAATTCAAACGTGAAGAAGTTATCTCAAAATCCAACTTTCTCCTCATACAAAGAGCCAACTGAGTTTCTCCAAGACTGTTTATTACAGGACATGTTGGGGGTGGAAAAAAAAAAAAAAGGAAGAAAAAAAAAAGTGTTTTAAGAAAGCAAGGAGGGATAGTGCTCTACCTGACAAAACACAACCCCGTGGTGAGAAACAAACATTAAGCACAAACACGCGCGGCAGGCACTGTCAGACGTAGTTACTCACCTTTCACAGCACTCGCTTCTTTCAGGTTGTGAGACAGAAAGTCTATGCTGGCGTAGGCGCTCATCTCCACCCCGTTGATGCCCCCATTCAGGACGTGCCTGGCTTTCGACCTGGCTTTGTCACAGTTTGCCAGGCTCCCGTCCACCACGTCGATGGCGATGTAGTTGAGGCCATTCTGGAAGCCGGCTGAAGTCTCCCGGCACATGGGGCTGCTACCCTGCTCCTCCTCCAGGCCTTCGCTTTTCCTGAGGGACACGTTCTCCACTGAGGCCGAGTTGTGCCGTTTGGGGTTGTGTGCGAAGGAGGGGGACACGGGGGTCACAGTGGTGGTGGAAGAGAAAGTTTCCGAGCTGTGCCTCCTGCGCCCCTGGGGATCCGCCCGGATGACCTTGGCCCCCCGGTTTGGGTCTGGGGGAGGGCTGGAGAGAATGAAAGCCTCCACCCCCGACAGGGTGAGCCTCTTCACCCCAGCCGTGGGGCTGGTGACCCGGGCACTTTCTGGCTTCTGAACAATGGGTTGGGGCGGGGTGGTGGCCATGCCAAAGGTCATCTCGGTGTAATCCCCACCGTCGGACGGGCTGGACGAACAAGCCACCCCCACAGCCGCCTTCAGGTAGCGCCCATCAGGCTGACTGGTGCTGGAGGAAGAGCCGGGCGAGAGCGCTTCCAGGGAGCCCACCGAGACCGTGCCCGACTGGGAGGGCGACTGCGACCCGAAGTCAATATTCATGTAGTCGGAGAGAGGAGAGCGCCTCTGCCCTGTGCCCGAGCCCAGGGAGGAGGCCGGGCTGTCGGCGGGCAGCGAGGGGGGAGAATAGACAGCAGCATCCCCGAAGTCGATGTTGATGTATTCACCGGGGCTCTTGGGCTCGGGCGGCAGAGGGTGCTCATTCATGCTGGGCAGCATCGTCCGCAAGGGCTCCAAAGAGAGGCGGCTGGGCCGGGCCACCCGCTGGCACCGCTGGCTCAGGAAGCTCTCGGTCCGGCTGTGCCGCAGGGGCGAAGGCACCGTGTGGCTGGAGGGGATGAAGGTGCCGGCGGGCGACTGGCCCGCACCGCACACCGCCTCCTCCGGGATCATCCTCCCCGGGGAGTTCATGAAGACGTACTGGTCACTGTCCTTCACCGGGCCCTGGCTCTTGTAGGAGCGGGGCAAGGAGCTGTACGAATAGCAGCCGGGCTTGGGGGGCTCGCTGGACCCGTGCCCCGAAGGGGCGAAAAAGAAGTCCGGGGGGGTGAGGGAAGGAGCCTGGGGCCCGTGCTGGGGGTCCCTAGGGGACATGTTGATATAGTCGCCGTTACTCAGCCTCCCATCCGAGCTCTCCACGGACAGCTTGGAGCCGCACCACATGCGCATGTACCCGCTATCGTCAGGGGAGCTCTCCCCGGGCGAGCTGGTCTTGTAGCTGCTGCCGTTCCCGGGGGACCCGCCACCCACCCCCGCCCGGGGCTGCAGGATCTGCTTGGGGGCGGACACGCTGGTGGGGCTCATGGGCATGTAGTCAGCGCCCCCCCGGCCTGCCTGCCCTAAGGCTGCGGCCACACCGGGGGTCATGGGCATGTAGCCATCGTCATCTCCCCCTCCTCCTCCTCCTCCTCCCCCCCCCGCTACCGGCGGCCCCAGGTTGGTGCTGCTGCTGCCGGAGCTGCGGTGGGACCCGATCTCGATGTCCCCGTAGTCCTCGGGGTAGGGGGTGTAGGTGACTTTGGGGGAAGCCCCGGCTTGACAGGAGGGGAAGAGGCGGCCGGCGCTGCCGGCGAAGGTGGCGCGCATCAGCGTGTACTCGTCGAGGGAGGCGGAGGAGACCTGCGGCGGGGCGGGCCGCTGCCGGCACGGGGTGGTCAGGGAGTAGGTCCGCTTCCGATGGCCCCGGTCGGCCGCGGCGTCGGGGCAGGGCCGGTAGCAGAGGCGGCCGCTCGGGGGCCGCTCCATCGCCATGTAGCCGTAGAGGTCGGTGCCGCCCCCGGGGTCCCGCACCGGGGGGGTCTCGGCCACCGACTCGGGGGTGTTGCTGCGGTTGCTGGCGGTGGAAGAGGAGGAGAAGGGCCGCAGGTCGCCGCCCGGGCTAGAGCCGTACTCGTCGAAGGACATGAAGCCGGCGTCGCTGGGGGAGCCGGAGACGGAGGCGCTGCCGCTGGAGGGGCGCTGGGGGTGATGCGGGTGGGCAGGCTCGGAGCCGAGGCCGCTGCTGGAGGAGAGGCTGATGGGGCTGGTGGCGGAGGGGGGCGAGTGGGAGGCGGGCATGGACATGGAGCGGCTGCTCTGCAGGCCGCCGCCGGCCAGCACCGGCAGCAGCTTCCCCGCCTGCCGGCCGCCGCCGCTGCTGAGCGTGTGCGAGCGGCTGAGGGGGGTCCGCACGGGGCCCGGGCTCATGGGGCTACCGGCCACCGAGCCCACCCGGCAGCCGTCGCCCTCGCTGGCCGTCCGCACCCGGCACGGCGTGCACTTGGTGCCGGCGGCCAGGCTGTCGGTGCGGGAGCGGCGGAGGAGGCCGGTCTGGCTGGGGGGCAGGTTGACCAGGTGGTGGTGCCGGCGGCCGGGCACGGTGATGGGGTGGGTGGCGGAGGCGCCGCCGCCGCCGGGCCCGGCGGCCCCCCCGGAGGAGGAGGAGGAGGAGGACTGGCTCTTGCTGCGGGGCCGGAACTCGGACAGCTCCTTCAGCGCCTTCATGGCCTCCAGGATGGTCTCGTGGATGTTCTGGGCCACCACCGAGTCGTCCGCCTGCATCCAGAGCTCGCCGGGGCCGGTGGCCGCCGAGCGCCCCACCTCGATGAAGAAGAAGCTGTCGGAGTGGCCGCAGCGGCGGATGTTCATCAGCTGCAGCGTGACCGAGGGCAGCTCGCAGTTGAGGCGCACGAAGCCGATGGTGCGGGCCGAGAGGCAGAGCCGGTGGACGCCGGTGAGGTTTTTGCTCTGCCCCAAGCCCTTGGGCTTCAGCGTCACCTGCCAGACCTCCCGGTAGGCAGCGGCGGCCGGCGTGATCAGCCCGTAGTTGAGGTCCTCGCCGGCGGCGGCCAGGGAGGCGGCGGCCGCGCTGCAGGAGGCGGAGAAGGGGGAGGCGAGGTGGCGGTGAGGGGACCCCTGGCAGGCCGCCTTGCCCTCGTTGAGCAGGTCGGTGAGAGCCCGGTACCAGCCCTCCTGCTCCTGCTCGTTCTCGGCCGCCACGGCGAAGTACTCGTCCTTGGTGTAGAGGGCGATGAGGTACTTGTGCTTGGCGTCCGCCCGCTTGTTGATGTTGAGGCAGGAGTCCAGGGCGATCACCCGCTTGGGCGCCCCGGACTTGTTCCTCCATTTCTTCTCGCTCTCGTAGTACTCCAGCCGGGCGCCCCCCGCCTCCTCCCCGCCGCCGCCGCCCGGGCCCCGCAGCACGAAGAAGCGCTTGTGGCCGTGCTTCTGCTTGCGCAGGTACCCGCACTTCCTCACGCCCTGGTTGTTGTTGTTGTTGTTATTCAGGTTGGGGCAGGGCGGGGAGCTCAGGGGGGGCAGCAGCCCCAGCACGGCGGGGCTCGCCATCCCCGACCCCGCGGCGGGAGTGCCGCCCGCCTGCTCTCGCCGCCGCTGCGCGGGGCTGGGGGCCGGGAGAAAAAAAGAAAAAAAGAGGGCAAAATAAAAGTTGTTCCTCCGCAGGAAGAGCGCGGCTACCCGGAGCCGCAGCGGGGTCCTCCGCCGTCGCCTCTAAGCAGCGGGTGCTGCCGGCGGCCGCCCGGCGTCCTCCCCGGCTCGGCTACCGGCGGCGGCGCCGCTGCCGCTGCCGCTCCCCGCCTGCCGCCGCT